>KZ883705.1:0-10860 GCA_003456935.1 Machilis hrabei
ATTTTATATTTAGTAGTTCTTTGGGTTGGTTACCTGTTAGTGTTCACAAATAAAAATATGTAAGTATTTTGGTTGATGCAGAAATTGTCAATATTATAGAATTGTATTAATCGTATAACAAGCTAGAAATTGTTTTTTTAATTCACCATAACAGTTGATATTTTGTCTGAGTAGGAATTCACGTTTCACTAAAGAAAGTAACGACCGTCCTCCGACAAGGTTGAAAATCAAGACATTTTATCTCGAATGTCCTCTAAACTTCATANTGTTTGAAAGACTTCGCCTNATACTGTGANAACTATCATATAGTGCACAATTTTTTCACTGTCCATATTCACTTAGTTAAAACTTTTTTAAATCCTTATTTAGAGCACTGTTAAAATTTTTAACAAACAGTTACGTATCTTTTCACTGCACAGTATGTCACTCTTTCAGTTGACTGTAACTATTGATGGAAAAACAGCAAAAGATTAAAACCCAAACCCAAAGGCTTACTCATGAGACAATAAATAACCAACTGGAAAACTGAAAACTCACTAAATAGAGAAATAGGATGCTTAGACCCAAAATGGAGGAACCTATTCATCAGACATAAAGAAAAATAAATAAATATAGTGTGGCCTACCTCCCCCAATCTGATTTTGAACCTGAAATAGAAGTCTGCCTCATGAAAACTTAAATAAAAATAATAATTTGGCAACTTAAAAGAAAGAGTAACATAGTATGGAGTGAGTGAAAAGTGATACATAACAGTTTGTTATGGATTTAAAAGTCTTTTAGCTTACTGAATATGAACACTGAATTAATTGTGCAGTATTTCAGACTTGGGTTTCCAAGAATGAGCAAAGGGGGTCAAGAGGGGTCACTTGACCACTCTAATGTAGCTCTCTCCTTTTTTTTATATATATAAAGAGCATATGTAAATTATTCTGTTTTATACTTGATTTGCAAATAGTACACTATTAAAGTTTTTTTAAATTTCTTTCACGTTTTAAGGTCTTTGATAAATGAATCGGTGTGATTATCGAACAGGACCACTGTGGTATTATATTGGCTATTAGTGGCCATGTTGAGCAGAAGCAGTTTCAGNNATCCTTGAGAATTTTAACGACCCTGCTTCCTAGGGTGAACTTTTCGCAAATTATGTCGGCTTCGTTCTTATTTTCGACGTATTCATTGTCGTAATTAAATTTTAACCGTCATGATTAGGTATTACTATTTCTCTACTCGCTCTGTAATATTCATTTTGGTATTCAAATTTGCTCTAATTAGTAATTAAAATGTTGGATTAATTAATTTTATTAATTTAAAGCTATCTGAAGTTTGGGGTTATAATGAGTTTAAAGGCCAATTGGGACTAATTGTAATTATCTGAGAGTGGTATAATTTGTTTTGCAGGTGATCCTAAAGTTTGAACGAGTTTTGAGCATTTTTAAAGCCCATATTCAAGATTTATGTAATTCTCCAAGGGTTTTTTTACTTTCAGATGCGAATTGTTTTTTTAAACTTTTTTATTATTCAATTTAGTGAAGGGGCAGTATTTT
Organism: Machilis hrabei; assembly: GCA_003456935.1. Lineage (NCBI taxonomy): Eukaryota > Metazoa > Arthropoda > Insecta > Archaeognatha > Machilidae > Machilis > Machilis hrabei. Next base: position 1,545 of record KZ883705.1, read on the forward strand.
CATTGGATTCAGTACGATAACAATACCTAGAAATAATAAATTTGGTTACTGTAAGTCAATTTTTGTTGAAAATATTGAATTTTCTAATTAAATTAATTCCGTGATTGAGTCATATTTCAACGCAGTGGTGTGATGGCGTCTCTGGGACAATCTTCGAAAAGAGAACGTCCGGACTGGAAAATATTTTCCGAGCGAGANGACGGTGAAGTTTTATCAGTTATTTCACTCGGTGAATAAGTTCAAAATTATTAACTATCGTTTCTTCAGTGTCTTTTCGATTCTGGTGTAATAAGTGAACTGGAGCCATCTGGTCATGAATGTATCTTGAATCAACTGCTGAAATCTGATACATTATCTTCATTTCTGAGAGTACATTTAGTACAAATCATGACTTTTCTTACTAATCTGAACTTGGAAGCAGTTTATCTTGCACTCGTTTTCATGCAAGACGACTCCACGTCATCATTTGAACTTAACGATCAGTCTTCAAGTACTTATGCTATTGCTATTGGATTATGGTCCCACTGTTATGACATCTTAGGTCTAATGGAGACCCCATCCGCGTCGTAATGACGCTTCAGGATAACTGAATTTTGAATTTTGCCACTCAACCGACACATAGCCGGAGGTGGGATCTTTTACATCGAACACTTATCGATGGGACCCGCCTTTAACGTGCCTCCCGGAACACGCCTTACGATCATACCTTAGTGTGGAGTGCTTCACAGGCAGACTCGTAGGATAACCCTTTTTACCCAGGGCTAGGAGTCGGCCCCGGGGTTTGAACCCGGGACCTCCCGATCAGGAGGCGAACACTCTAACCACTAGGCCAACCTGTCGGTCACTTATGCAAATTTGTTTAGTAAATTTTGCTAATGGATTCTAATTAGCGCCAAGTTTACAACGTTGTCATGTTTCGGTTGTTAATTGGAACTTGAATTTTTGGTCTTCGTCGACGTTGCTAAATCCTTTATGATTTAATAATCTTAGACGTGAACTTCTATAGTTTGGTAGTAATGCAATGTTGCCATTTTTCATCATTAAGCAACCATCACTGATACAGTCGACTCTGTTTTCCAGTACTATCGTACTGTTGCCATCTGTCTTTATGAAATAACCATAACCTAGTCTTAATTACTGGTTTTTCTTGATGGTCGACAATGTTGCCATTTTTATTTTCTCATTGTCATAACTGTCGATACTTTTATTTGGTCTTCGCGGAAGTTTCGACAAGTATTTTATCATCTATCTTCCTGTATCTTATTCAAAGAGTGTAATATTTGTTATGGTGCAAGGTAGTTACCATATGGAGCCATGCAATTTTGTGGCGTTGCCAAGTTCTGTGGGCAACGGTTCGTCCCAAAGAAGGAATGCCGTTCGGAAGGAGAACCCCGGACGAAGTAAGATCCGACGTGTCGGCGGAGAATCCCGAGCGAAGTAAAACTCGATGAAGTTTGCCGCGATAACTACGTCGACTATGAACTAGTACGAATAAACGTACGTATACGAGGAGACGGTTACAGAATCTACCTGCAGTTGTTGATGCAGTCAGTCAAGTTACCTAAAAAAAATAGATACTGATGTGAAGGCAAAAGGGAAAGCACTTCTTGCCCAGCATCATGATTTCCATTTTAATACCTGTCTATAAATAGTAAATCAATTTCTCCAAATTATTCNGAAAGTTAACAAGATAAATCTCCCATCCTAACAGCCACGAAANAAATCGAAAACCTGCGATCTGCCCTACTCGCGAAGAAAATGACATTCAAATTCCTGAAATAAGGATAAAGAATGAAAATGCATATGTTCCCGATGCAAAGGAAACAGAAATGCACGCACAACTTTTTTTAACCTTTTTCGACACGCTAATTGCTGGAATTGACCCGAGATTTAGCTAAGAGACATTAGAAATCATAACTGCCNTGGAAATAATCCCTTCAGCACACATAAAACGAATTTAAACTGTTATCCACGTTTTTTGACGTGTTTCTTCACGAGAGCTTCAAGCTCAATCGTGTCTTCTAAAATCTGGCAACAATGACCAAATTCTTACTAACCATGATTGCTACGAGTGGTTTATTGGTACTTCATATAGATAATAGAATGTAGTGAGAGCCTTTCAGCAACAGTTTGCTTCAAAAAATCACTATATTTTCTCCCATCATAAAACATATTTCAAATTTTTTTACCGGGACAATAACCCCAGAACCCCCAAATACAAATATATCTGCACACGCCTACGAGTATGAGGCGAGGTCTTCACACGAGATCGTGATGAAATGTTAATTTTCAACCTTTTTGGAGTAAGGTAACACAACCTTATCGTTACTTTATTTATTGGATCAAACATAACAGTGTTGGTTAGTAGTAATGAAAATAAAGTTTTGACTTTCTACTCCTTGGGGAGTGGCCAATAGGCTAGAGTAAACCTTCATGGTACAGCATCTACAAAGGTAGTTTAGTAAATGACCATAAGTGGAAAACTAATACTAAATTTTTAGTTACTAAACTTTTAACTCAAAGTGACTACATATTTTTACAGGGAACGGGTCGCCATTGGAAACTGTGGGCGACGTGACTGCCAAGAAAGTGGAGAAACCGCAACAAGAATTTGGACCAGATGAGATGTTTCTTCTATCTTTAGTGCCTGTGTACAAGGAGATAAATCCAAGAAAGAAACTTCTTTTCAATATCGAAGTTCAAACACTTCTGTACAAATATCGATTTGAAAGTGATATGTAAGATACGTTGGTTAATATTTAAACGGAAACTGGAATAGGCTAGTATATATTGGTAGAATTATATGGAAACACGAGTACTTACCTTATTCCCATTTGATAGGTTCGCACTATTTTGCCTCAGTTTTCCATGACTTGGTAGCATTCTTTTTAATTTGTCAGATTGATTTTTGTTTTCTCAACTGTCACGATAAACCAAGAATCACTAGACGTTTCACTACACATTTAAAAACACTAACCACTTGACTCTGCAATACACATTTAAAAACTTTTTATCCACAGTACAATGTTCAACCAGGGACGGACCCCTTGTTATGTACTACTGTCAGTTCCTGTACAGATGAGCTAGAACTGACAACAGTGCGGCCATCTGGTGGGACACTAATGTCGATAAAAAGTTTTTAAATGTGTATTACAAAGTCAAGAGGTTCGTGTTTTTAAATGTGTAGTGAAACGTCAAGTGATTCTTGGTTTATCATGACAGTTGAGAAAACAAAAATCAATCAATCTGACAAATTAAAAAGAATGCTATCAAGACTCACCTGGATAATGGAGGCAAAATATTGTAAACATATCAAATGGGAAAAAGTTAAATATAATCTTCTTTTTCTATACGATTCTACCAATACCTAAGATACCGTACTTTTGTCCATGGAACTCAAGGCGATCCTCAGTGAAGCGAGCGAGCGGAGTGACGTCATTCTTGCCGTGAGCATTACGGCCGACGACGAACCCTGGTGCGATTATATCATCGNTGCGTGATTTTCTCGTTTTTAATCGCCGGAGATGGGGCAGACTAGGACTAGTGCAGTAGTCCTTCGTCCATAATGAAGAAGAAGAAGTTTTCAATGGGGAGCCAGTCCAGAGATTGGCTTTCCCTCTCTACTGCATTGTGGGAGATCACACGCGATCAGGCGGCAGAGTTAAAATTTTCAAAAGCCTGCGCCAGTCGCAAATGGGCGCGTGGTTAGTCGCCTGAAAGACGTAGCGAATTTAATTTTTCGTAGCTTGGTAAGTGAACGAAAATTGGCGTTTTAGGCGAAACGAAATTTCGCACTACGCTTCGTTTGGATACGACAGAATCGATTCTGGTAGTGTACGACAATGTGTGATTTGTGGGTGGCAAAATTTAGAGAGTGCTGCACGTGTTCTACNGTGACATCACGTGCATCGTTACGCGAGAGCTTGCGTGTTTGAATCCCGCGTTAAGCCGTTTGTGATGTTCGTTAATCGTAACAAGAATAGCTTACCGTCCTTAAATGACACCCGTCGGGTGTTGGTAAAATGTTAAACATTACGTGTCGTCATCATTGCTACGACACTAATTCTTTTAGGAGGAACAGTGGAGCAGTTTTGAAAGGCACAGTTTAGTCGACATATCTGACCATCACTGAANATGGGTTTCAAGAGGGCCGAAAAGATACCGGTAGTCGGAAGTCAGAATTTTGTCTGGCCGAGAGGTCTTGAGGCGTGAAAAGAATGCTAACGTGAGCTGGAGAGTAGGTTCCACAGGTCCTGGGTTCAATCCTCGGTAAAATTTAAACGTCTTTCATTCATATGCAAAAGATCTTCTGCTACATATACGTGCACTGCTTGCCTCTCCATNAGCATTAAGAGCTTGCTACAGCCACAGGCCCAAACTCATGCTCCCGGAAAACAAACGGCTTAACGTCTGGCTTGTGTGTCGAACAAATCCGGGAAACTAATATACAAGAGGCATAGAACACTGCCTTGTGTTGATTTTGGTGTAAAATTNTCAAAAATTAATCAAAATACCACACGTGCAATTTGGTTATTTCTCGAATTTTGGAAAAAGATCCGAAATCACCAAATTACCCATGTTATATTTTAATTACTTTTAGAAAACTGTACACCAAAATTAACACGAGGCGTTGTTGTACGCCTCTCGCNTATTAATTTACCAGATTTGTTCAACGTGAGCCGGATATTAATCCGTTGTTTTCCGGGAGCGTGATTTTGGGACTCTTAAGAAATGACACCAGAAATACAGCACTCTCTTTGTTTTAAATTCTGCATCGCATTGTTCAGGAGCTAGTTACTGTTATCAAAACGTTCTTTAACCAACACGCACTTTGGTGGATTGCACAATGTAGCCTATGTTAAGGGTATTTATAACAAATTTTTAAAGAAACATCCCCACAAAAAACATTCTGGACATTTGAGTTTGTTATAAAACATTGATAAACTGAAAACAGGCAATCTTTATAGACTTTATATATTAATGTCTAATATATGGTTTACTGATGTCAGTAATAAAAAATAGAATTGAAATGTTTTGTTTTTGTGTTTTTTATCGGCGTTCNGCCTCATAAATTTTAATTTTTAATAATTAGAAATAGTGCCATAGATAAGGTCCATATAACCTTTTATGTTGTTGTAAAGATAGGATAGTTGGATGGAGACCCTTTTGTATAATTTATAAATAAAATGGAAAAAAAAGAATCCTCGGTTTATTTCCTTTTTCCCCCCCGAAACATAATGTACCAAGGTTAAAAAAGGTTCTCTTTTTAAAATTGTCTTTTGTATATCACGGTGGAAACAAAACAAATTCTCTCAAAAGGTTGGACAAATACTTTTTCTTGATNAAATAATTGGCTAAGTTTGTACTTTCTTTGTTCAAATGGTAAGCTACACGTATTTGTGATTATACACTGCAGAGCTCCCACTAACGGGCGTGTTTTATGTCCCCAATACGCGTTCTTGCGTCCCAAAATAATTTTGTACATTTGTGTTGCTACAAAAACAAAGAATTATTTAGAAGTGTAGCAACACAATCATTTATTTGCAGGTACTACATAATTTTGTTGTTAAAATTATATCCGTTTGTTTTTCATAATTTCAATTGTAAATAGCAACGTGGGCGATAATAACAATGCATCCTGTATTTTGATGTAATTGCTAATTAAACAATTAGAAAAATGCTAACAAAATTTAGCATATTTTGGGGATCGAACCCAGGTTTCCTACTTACAAAACAAGAAGGTTACTACAGTGCTACGCAAAATCAATAATACACAGTTTGCCAGTCCTCTTTGNCAATGCAACGTTGTCATGTCTCCTCAAACATTTAATAACTTTTATGCAAAAAGTACGAGCATTTTGTAAGAGAACTTTATTGCTCAATATTCATCTTGGGGTCCGTGGGCATGAATTTTCTGACACCCTGTATAGTACCACTGCTATCAAATAACCTGATTACCAGTACTTCCAAAGCCAAAGAGTTTTACAAAGGTGTACGCTTTGGGTTTACACAAAACGTGAACTATCTTGCTTTGTGAACTGTCGTAGCTGAATATCATGGCCCACGACGATTAAAGCTCAACGTTCCAAGCGATCGACAACTACAAAATCGAAGAAAACAGACGTCGTGCTGCAAAAATTAATTATTACAGGCATCCACGCCTCGGCNGAAAGGACGACTTTACGATGTTATTAGGCGTGACGATGGCACACGAATCTTTCCTGTAACCGTCGACACATCTTGGGTAACTGTCAAATAAAGATGGTGACTCATCACCTCTGCAACCAGCTCAAACGTATCATCGAGCCGACCCACGCATTATGTACGCGATACGTCTACCCGGACCNACCTTCAAAGTCTGCGTTCTACTACTGCCCTGACACCTGGACAGTGTTTGGCAAGTCGACAAACGCACGACTAGATTTTAATCCTTACGAAAAGACCAGTCGCGTTGTTCGTGCGGTCTTCGCAAGTTTGTTTGTACGGGAATTAAATGTGTCGGACAACGTTATACGGGCCTGAGAGAGTAGTGGAAGTCGTGTGACTTGCAATTTTATTAGTGGGAGCACTCCCAACTATAAAAACTCCTCTTTGTGCCAACATAAACCACAACAAAATGACATCTCATATAAGTGATCATGAGAAAGGGCGATTAATTTCACTTTGTGTGGAAAATTACAAAAGTCTCTAACAATGCAAGAACCCATTGAATGAGTTGAAATGCTACATACAGAATAAAATAGAAATGATAAAAAAAAAAACTTGTTCTGAGCATTACTGTATGTTACAAGAGAGCTAAAAACACATTTACAAAAACTATTGGACTGTAGTGCTGGCACTTTTGGCCATTTCCAAGCTACCTGATTGGCTGACCCTCCATCATGAAATAATTTCTTAAATTGTGTCTGATTTGTGGAGCACTCTAGGGATAATTGTTCCTTCCAATGCGGCAGATTCGATGCACACTGCCCCTCTATAACATTCCCTTCATCATCCTCTTGGTCGATCATAAACTTCTTACAAGATCTGCGACTTCTGCAAGCAGCGATTTAAAATTGACATTATTTGATGACTAACATTTAAACCTGTCTTTGCCAGGCAGCTAGTGCTCATTCGAAATAAAAAATAGCCTCATTATTAATTTTATTTTATTTATTTATACTTACTTGGTTAACTTAAGTGTATTCAACACGTTACAACACTTCTTTATAAACTATATTTTTGGTAAATAATTTGTCAGATTTCTGTAAGAGCTTCCTTTGCTGTGCATCCGTCTTCACATCTGTTGAACAGCTGATCTATGAGCGTGAGGTACCACACAAAGACACTGCCAGAAGTCTCCACCAAAAGTAGAATGACTTTCACCCCAAATGGATGTCTATTTTTCATGACGCTCTTTAAGAGTCGATCAACTGCGTTGAGTCCATGGCTCGGAGCCACGGTCGACTCGTCCCAGATGATTATCTTTGCTTGTTTAAGGCTGAAGCCATTCTCATATTCGATGTGGACGTCTCTATCGGCGGAACTGACAATTTAAACTGGGAGTGGTAAGTGCGACCTCCCTTATAAAGTTTGGCTGCTATCTCCGTGGATGCCACAGGCAGGACTATGTCCCCCCCTTCCTCGCATCATGCTCAGCAGCGTCTTATAAAGGTGGGGTTTCCTATTCCCTCCAGGTCCGTCTAAGAAAAAGCAGTTTGACGAGATGTTCGAAGTGTAGATGGCGTCCATTGCGGTGGTGAACACGGCCCTCTGCTCATTGGTCAACCTCTTCACCAAATCCTCTCCAGTAGCTTCTTCCTTTGCGTTAAACACTGCATTGATATCGTTGGGCAAGTTGTTTCCAACAGCCTCTGAGGCTCAAGGGGGCACCCACATTCACAAACTAAAGCAAATAATTATCTAAGGGGTCGAGGCATGCCATCTGCTACACCATCAGTAAGGATGNATTCCCACAGAGTTGTCCTCCAGGAGACAAGCTCCTTGGCAGCCTCCTTGAAACCGTTTGCAGCTAAGGTAAGCTTGGTAAATCATTTTTTAGAATAAGAAANGCTAAAATAGTAAATGAACACCTTTATGTAAATAATAATTTTAAGGTTCGCAAAACTAGTAGATTAGGTAAACTGAACATAGTTACTGTAAAAGTGTGTGTAACAAGTCTGTAGAATTACAAGTAATGATAGAGGAAACGAAAGCTGATATAGAATTATGTACTGAGTCTTGGATGACTGACGAGATATCATCGTCTGAAATATTCCCTCCTTCGTTTACCGTATTCAGAAGCGACCGATTAGGTCGCAAGGGTGGGGGAGTCTTTATAGCGGTTAAAAACTCACTCATCTCATCTAGAGAACAAGATTTTGAGACGGACTGCGAGATCATTTGTTATTCAATTGTAATTAACACGGNAAGAAAACTGTACCTTTCTTCATTCTATCNCCCCCCACAGTCGGATATAAGTGTGATGAATTATTTTAGAGAATCAGTTGAAAAGGTTTTAGACAATAGAAATGATAGACCGATTCTAATTGTTGGAGATTTCAATCTACCTGAAATGGATTGGAATTTGTTTAGTTTTGAATGGGGTACTAGCGACTCGTCACATTGCGTGCTAGAAGTACTCCAGAATCACTCGACATAACATCTTGTTCAATCTCCTAAACGTGGACAAAGTATTTTAGATTTATTTTTGACAAATTATGCAAATTATGTTAGTGAAATATATGTGGAAGATGGGCTGAGCGAACACAAAGTCGTTGCATGTTTAAGGGTAAATGCACAAATAACTAAAGATGTAAAGCGTATAACTTCAAAAGGGCAGATTTGGCAATGATAAGTAAATATATGTCTGATAATTTAGAACACTTTCTTTCATATTGTAACGATAATGTAGATATCGACTTTATGTGGAGTGTGTTTACTTCCATCCTGTGGTATTCTTTAAAAACGTTTGTGTGCCCTCTCGCGAGTTAGTTTCAAGTAAAACACCACCATGGTATTCTAGGGATATTAAGAGAGCACTGAAAAGACAACAAAAATTAAGAAACAAGTTAAGAAAAGAAAACGGTCCACATGCCGCGGAAATGTTTAGGGAAGCTCGTATTAGCACCAAAACTGTTAAGAACAGCTCGCGATAAATTTGAGAAAGAGGATTTAGGTTCATTTCTGTCTGATAATCCCAAAAGATTTTGGCAATATATAAAGAATCAAAGATCGGGAGAAACATCAATTCCACCGCTAAAAAGTAACGTAGAAATCATTTCGGAGACGAGCAAAAAGGCATATTTACTAAACTTTCAATATAGCTCAGTATTTA
>KZ883710.1:19587-29857 GCA_003456935.1 Machilis hrabei
TTCCCTGAAACTGATTTTCAAGTATACAGAAATAAAATGTTTTAATCTTACTGATATAATTAAGCCCCAACTGGGGTCTCAATCTAAGACACATATCAATTCACAAGCTAATGATTTTTCATGCCTTAGTTCACTTTCATTTTTGCCAAATTTTATTTTGACGGTGATTACTGCCGTCAACGTTTATCTTGTGCTGATAATCATGGCACTAGGATTTTACTTTATTTTGTGAGTGGTAATGAATGTTACTAAGCTTTACTGGCATATACAGGGTGGGGCATTTAAATTGAGACACGTGAATATCTACAAAACAAAGCATTTTGAACAAAAATGTTTTATATGAAAGTTGTTTGATGTCAAGGGGGAAATAGGATGACATCATTTACATGTTATTTGACAGACGTTGTCAAGGTCAGATGAAGGTCAACTTTGTTTTTTTAATGGGAACTTGTATTTTTCTTGTCACTGTCTTATTCTACGCTACATAACTGACAACTTTTGTCCAAAACATTTTGTTATTTAACTTCAAATTTCAAAGATATTTAAAAACTTTCATCTAGCTGCGGCGAGCGCCGTGGGGATTAGTTAATAAAACATAAGTGCTTGCAATAAAAACATAAAAAAGTGGCGAGACATACCTTTATTTATCAAAGAATTCCCTTTTCTTCACATTAATGTAGTGGGTGTTCTAAATGGTGACCTTCTACTTGGATGAAATTTGAAGTTAAATAACAAAATGTTTTAGACGAAAGTTGTCAGTTATGTAGCGTAGAATAAGACAGCGACAAGAAAAATACAGGTTCCCATTTAAAAAAACAAAGTTGACCTTCATCTGACCTTGACAACGTCCATCAAATAACATGTAAATGATGTCATACTATTTCCCCCTCGACATCAAACAACTTTCATATAAAATATTTTTGTTCAAAATGCTTTGTTTTGTAGATATTCGCATGTCTCAATTTAAATGCCCCACCCTGTATATTAAAAATACCTGTGCTTGCATTACTAGTGCCTATATGCAAGAGCTGATGTCAACATTTTGTCAGTCTAATATGGCTATGGGACATAAGGCATAAAAAATCAGGGAAGTTGATATCAAATGGTTATTATTTCTCTGGCAGCTATTTTTGGCCAGTTTTTGCAATTCACCAAGTTGTTTNCTATATTCTTTTGTGACCTACGATTCTTATCCCTGCAGCCCTCAAAATTCCTGCTACAGATTAAACGAGTCAGTTTTAATAGTTTACAAAATCATCTGGTATCCTTCAATACTTACATCTGTTGATTGTTCTTATAACAACAAATAAAGAAAAAGGTTTAAATAATAAAATCACTGTCAGGATATCAGAGGTTCTGGGTAGCAGTCTACATCATTGATCTGATACCACTAGACTGTACTGTAAAAAGATCGTATTGTGGTGGGGGAAAAACTCTCTTTTACAATCTTAAATACAGCATTTTCAGTGTTAATAAAAAAGTAATCTGCTAAAAGGACACAGTTTTCAGGAGTTGGCTTCTTTGTTGTACAGAAAACAGAAATTATCAAAAATGTAAAAATACACATCTTGAATTTTCCACTAAATCTGCAATCCTATTTGTATACAAATACCACCAAGGTAGCTAGCTGCAGTTCAAAAATACAATTCCTGGCAGTAAATTCTATGCACAAAATTAGCAGTACAAACTTCTGTTAAGAAATTAAACACACAACAATTTTTCTTTATGCTGGTAGACACATTTCAGCACAACTACATTAACACAATTGCAATAGAATTTATGGATGACAACTGTATTTTACAATGGGCATGGAAAAAGTCAAGGTATTATATTTTTTCCTTCTATTCAACACAATAACACAAAGAATGGAATTATTGAATGAATGAATGAAACTGCTGATGAAAATGTAAAAACCGACAATGTCTGAAGTGCACTTTATGTCTACACTTCTTTCAGCTGTGTGATGATCCGAATACAGTTTGACAAAACATGAAATGCTACTATTAGTTTTACTTTTAANACACAAACCTGCATGAATTGAAAAAGTATTAATATTTAAACAAAATAATATTAAATCATATAAGCTTCACAACCTACCTCATTTCAATGAATAATTAATTAATGGAAATAAAAGGGAGACAAAAATTGACCTAAAATTATAAAACAAAGGAAGTACAATTAATACTCAGCAATGCAGTGAAGCTGAATACTACAGGCAAATTTAGTTTTACACAAAATATCTACTGGATATGAGATTCTTTAATTCTACAATGATGTTCGAAGGAAAAATCTCATTTTTTAGTTAATTGCTCTTACAGTTGTGAGTAGGATGTATCTGAAATCTCCCGAAAAAAAAGTAAGTTTCCTAGACGACATAAATATGAACATATGAAGTTAATTTCCTATTGGCTTGAATGCAATTTTTTTTTTTTTGGATGTCAGATCAAAGAATGCTTAACTTGCAATAAAATACAATTTATGCTATCAGCTTCAATAATAACTGGGTGCTTTTCATTACAAGGTGTGAAAATAGATTTCATCTTGTTAAGTTTTTATTTTGCATAACATAAACACGGTTCACACATTTTAAAGCTATTTATTTGAAAACAAAGCCTCAAACAACATTTTATCACTCTACCTTTTTATTCCAAACTGTCCGAACAATACGTTCCCCTAATTTTGAATCAGCCTGTATTCCTTCTAGAAGTTAAGCACAAATACTCCTGAAAGATTTGTAAAAATTACCCAGTGATTATAAAAATAGAGTATGTTTTACACAGCTAATGTACAAGTAATTTGTACAGTGTTCACTCATTTGTAACTCTGTAAGGTTTTATTATTATTTTTCCATTTATATCGAGCATCAATGGTATGAGGTATGTTGATAAATTTTCCACATCGGTTACCAATCAGTAAAATCATGTCACAAAGTTAAAATTTATATGGAAGTGCTCTGTACACTGGTCAGCCTTACAACATGGTACATTTCAAAATCATACTTTTCTCACTTCAATATTTCTTCAACAGGTAAAACTATTTTACACATTACACGTTTCTTTTTAACGAGAAATGGCATCGCATGGTAACTAAGAATATTTTAACTGACATATTAGCACAATGATGCACCAGTATATGCATTAGCCTAAACATTTACCATAAAAAGGAACATCAGTACCATAAAGTGGGGTTACTTTGCACCTACAGGGGATACTTTGCACCACTTGCCAAATTACATTAAATTACTTCTATCGTGTAAAATATGATCTAGTTCATAGTTTATCTAAGAAATGGCATACCAATGCACATTTTAAAAGATATTAGACGCTCCCACATAGGAACAAAGGACTGTGGGAGCCACCAATATCTTCTAAAATGTGCACTGGTATGCCATTTCTTAGATAAACTAGGAACTAGATCATATTTTACATGATAGAAGTAATTTAATGTAATTTGGCAAATGGTGCAAAGTAACCCCTTTAGGTGTAAAGTAACCCCACTTTACGGTGCATTTATAAATTTGAGGACACATCTAACATAACAACGTAAACAAGATAGACAAACATCACTTTACAAATATTTATTTATAAAAAGTTGAACGACAGAACACTAAGAAGGGAAAGAACCTAGAATGACAAATGTAATGGCAGGATCAAACTGTACTCAGTGTTTCAACAGAATGCAGGTCCCACAACATAAACCTTAACTTGATCTACTACTGTATACAATTGTTTAATAGAAAACGAGGAACAAACAAATTGTGTCACAAATACAAACTTGTACTACCCTTTTCTTTTTAAAATACACAGAGCAACCAGCATATTTTGGCACACTTTCACTATAAAAACACAATCATCATTGCAGCTGCTGTAGTTGAGGGCTAAGACTTGTCACAAAACTTTCGTTTTTGTGCACCACAGTGCCGTTTTCAATCAGACTAGAATCCGAACCCCGATAAATTGCCACTATCACTAGAGGTCCTATTAATATGAGTAACAGAGTACATAGTAACAACTGTATCCAATGAATGCCCCAATCTGCTCCACTGCAATTGAACCCAGGAATGGGATGTTTCACTGTCGGAAGGGGAGTTATAACGCACGTCGACAGACGATCTTCCTTTGGAACTACGGGATTTTGACTATAACCTAAAGCCACAGCCCTCATTTTGGCAAGGTCGCGGTCCAACTGACGCAAAAAGTCCTTGCCGCCACTTTGACACGCTTCGCTGATGCTCACCGTTCGTAACTCCTCGGTCGCCACGATTTTGCTGGGTTCGGATTCGGAAAGGTCTACCAGTTCTGATATTACTGAGTGAGGATGAATGGGAATTTTGACCACTTGGAGTGCATATATTTCATTATCTCTGAGTATATTATTTGCACGTTTTAGTTCAGCTACCTGAAATAAGAAATATTAAAAATATTAGTGACACGTGCATATGAAGCANAGTTCTGAAAAACAAAAAGCAGTACAATAAAAGATGATGTACTTGATTAGCAATTCTGCACAGCCTACAGACATAAAGGAGCTGAGAAATGAAAGATGAATACAGCAGCTACAGTACCAGCATCAATTCTGTCATATCCAAACGAAGCGTAGCGCGAAATTTCGTTTCGCTTAAAACGCAAATTTTCGTTCACTTACCAAGCTACGAAAAATTAAATTCGCTATTACGTCTTTCAGGCTTNGCCTGAAAGACGTAGCGAATTTAATTTTTCGTAGCTTGGTAAGTGAACGAAAATTTGCGTTTTAAGCGAAACGAAATTTCGCGCTACGCTTCGTTTGGATATGACAGAATCGATGCTGGTACTGTAGGCTGAAAAGGTGGTCTTGTGGTAAGTACTTGAGCAGACATTCCATTGCTGTGGGCAGATGTCTGAGGTATTTGGGAAAGTGTAATGCTGCTGAATATTGTCACAAGTTAACTGACATCAGGGATACTGTAACTCAAACATCCCCAATACAGTTAGGATGTGATTCCTAGCATTTTACAGCCAATTTCCACTTTGCTGTTATTTTAAGGTTATATTTTAATATGAAGAAAATGTGAATTAAAGGCCCTGGTATCAAACAGCATGGACAATTTCAGAGACAATGAGCATTCTTAAAGCTTTATGCATCATTGTACTTGAACTCTAAAACTCTAACTTGAGCTAGAACTCAATTCCTGGGCTATCTTGAATCAATTTTGGTTTATTATTGGGTCATTATATATCAATCCTGCACATCTTTCTATTAAATTTTCTGACTAATGATAGGAAAAACATTAATTAAAAGGGAGGTTTTTTATATTTTGACTGAAACAGGAGTAGGAACACATGATAAAGTTATATACAGGGTGTTTAAAAAATGTGTACCTAAAATTGGAGAGCATGTTCTTTGGACCCAATAATCTTATTAAATTTTGTTCGCAGACCTTTCAGACTAATGGTTTAGCCATAATTAAGCAATTAAACTGTCCAATCACGAGGTGCGTTACAGAAACACCACGGCCACACGCTAGAATTGGCACTTGTCATTCGCCAATTCTAATGTGTGGCCGTGGTGTTTCTGTAAGGCGTCTCGTGATTCGACAGTTTAATTGCTTAATTATGGCTAAACCATTAGTCTGAAACGTCTGCGAAAAAAATTTTAATAACATTATTTGTTCCAAAGAACACGCTCTCCAATTGTTGGTACACATTTTTTTAAACACCCTGTATTAAGACAAGAATGGTCTTACCTTACTACCAACTTCAAACATAAGTTGTGGCTTGCTCACTGTTGTAGTACATACAAACCTGTCTAATTCGAAGTTGAAGGGACCACAAAAAAATTTCGAATTAGAAAAGTTTTGTAAAAAAATAACAAATACAGTATTGTAATGCATGTACAGTAGTAAAAATTAATTTATTTTTCATTTTAACATGAATCAATAACTTTTAAAAGAAGTTTCATTTCTATCTTTAGACCTGTCCAACCAACCCGTGTTAGCTTTAAAATCACCTTTGCCTAAACTGGAAGCAAATTCCTCTGCTTTGGTCCGAACAATGGATCCACTTAATGGAAATTTTTTGTCGCGTGCTTGCTTAAACCATTTTAACAAGCATTCGTCAACATCAGGATTTTCCGGTCCTCTTGCTCTTTTTCGGTCCTTCCCACTTTCGTTTCTCACACTGTTCAAAATTATATATTCTTTCTTTAAGGTATGGGTAGACAATGTGTTTGGCGGGATTCCAAAATCTTTTGCGATCTGTGATTTTTTCTTCACACCTTTTTCCACTTCACGAATGGTGTGACAACTAAACATCCTTTACTGGTTATTGAGCTTGGATAAAATTAAGTACATGTTGTTTATTCTCAGAGACTTACATCACACCTTGATTTATTAGTCAAGACTGGCTGTTGTACACTTAAGCAAGTACAGCCATCTACAGCAAACAGAGCAAAACATAAACAAATGGCCTGGTAAGTACTGCACTGACCAAAACAACATCAGGGAATGCAACACAACAACAAACAATGGTATTGTGAAATATAAACTCACATTATCCCCATTCACAACTCTCACTCACTATTACAAAAATTAATCAAAAAAGTGACATCAATTTGGAACGTGACATTGGTTTAGTTAATAAATCGGCTAAATTTGAATTTCTTCTTACATAACGAAACAATCCTTTTCAATAATTCCCTAATTACATGATATTTAATGTCTATGTGCTTAGTGTGATTATTAACCATAGAATTTTTAGAAAAATAAATGTATAATTGGTTAATCGCAATACTACCTATCTGTGCATATGATTTGCAAGTGCTTGCCACAGGAGAAATAGTACAGAAATAGTGACGTTGCTGCTATCTTTATATTTTCATTTGGCAGTAATGGTGTTCAGCTATTAGTATAATCATTATTAAGGGTGATAACCCAAAGTAGTATGGCACTTAATTAAAGTGTCCTAGAATAAGTAGTAATTAGTTAAAAGCCCTATTTTGCCCATGGTAAAATATTTGAAGGTTTTGGATGCCAAAATTTGATAAATACGCGATCAGAGGTGCTGCCATCTAATATCTGATTCTGTACATATTTCAATATTTGAATGGCTTTTGTATAAAATAAGGTTAACACTGAATGTAAACACGTACTTTTATACGACAAAAATGGTGATTAAATACGTCATTTCGAGGCTAAACTTATTTTTTAAGAATAAACTGCACCTGCTATTGAAATATGTACAAAACTGGAAAATAGATGGCAGCACCTCTGAGTGCATGTTTATCACTTTTGGCATCACATAGTACCAAAAAGTTAATTAGAGGTTTGTATACTAATTATTCTAGACTACTATAACCTAATGCTGAACTTAGACATCTGTACACTTGGGTCACACCCTCTGTCCAAGTATATGAAGCTAAAGCCAGCAAGGTTATTTTAGCACACAACTCAGAACAGAGATATTCCATTTACCATTAACATGAATTCCCAATTTCAGATGGCATTTCCTTGTCAAGCCACTGCTGCACCTGAAATGTGAGGCAGGAATATTGGCAGACTTCAGCCTCAGTAGAAGAGTAAGGAGTTACTTGTTTACAAATATAATTACCAAATCCTGTTTGTGAAATAATCATACTGTGAGAAATTCTTTCCTTTGAGGTTATCTGGCAATTCTTGGGCATTACTTACCGAGCAGCCAAATTTAAGAGCCAATGTCTGAAGTGTTTCCTCCTGCTTCACTTGTCGATGAACAATATATGGTTTTTCCTTTTTCTCGGTGGGAGGAATATGCTCCAGTTCATATTCATCGTCACTGCTATTGATGAAAACAAACTTCTCTCCTGCTAGCTGCCCTGGATGGTATTTGCTTGTGCTAAGTGAAACGAAAAAACAACTTCAGACACACATCAAGCCTTCTTGTTGTTGTACATACATATTGGTTTGAAACTTTGAACACACAAAAGTAACTATAAATTGCTCACTGAACACAGGGCCGTTGAGAGCCAAGACTGGGCCCGGGGAAAAATGCCCCCCACCCCACTGCCTCCTTCAAAACCAAAGGAAATAATAACCCTTTTTACCCAGGGCTAGGAGCCAGCCCCGGGGTTTGAACCCGGGACCTCCCGATCAGGAGTCGAGCACTCTAACCACTAGGCCAACCTGTCGGCGTCACAAATTGGGAATAAACTCAATACATTTACTTGTTTGAGCTTATTTAAAAGTTGAAGTGGCATTTTATCACCCAAACTTGATGCATTATGGCTTGAACAAGCAACATCTCTTCAACAGTGATGTAGGGTAGGTGCACCAGTTGTGGCCACTTTAAGGAAAAACTCTGTTTAATCATATGAAAAAAATATAGAAGTTGAACATTTTCTGATTTAAGTAGGCTATGTCACACAATAGTAAATCTTATGTACTTTCAGATGTTACTTCCACATTTTTGCTGTTAAGAAAAACATTTCCTATGATAACACTTTTCACCAGTTGTGGCCACTTGGTCACCAATTGAGACCATATTGTGTGCCAGTTTTGACCACTGTGCAAAATGAAACAAATGTTCCATTTCAAAAATTATAATGTACCTAACTACACTTAGTATTCAATTGTATACTCTTAATAAAAATATTAACATATTCTAAGACTGGTCCTTAACCAACAGCCGTTGCTGGACATTTATTTTTTAGCAGGCTGGCACAAATATTTTCTGAAATTGGAGGGAAAAACTAACAGCCCTAAACACAGTGAACCCAAAGCCACCAGAAACAAGCACTATGATTGTCCTGAGTCAATATAACTGCTTAGTATTAATACAAAAAGTGAAAGTGGCCACAAATGCAGGGGTTGCGCTGCCGATCGCATTTTTCGCCAAATGCTATTTTTGTATAAATTTGGCGATTTTTGTATTCATTTGGCGATTCTTGTGCCGATTATTTTTTTTATGTTTTTTTTTGCTTGAACAATCATAAAAGATTCTTAAATGTATTTCTTTTAACACTTGATTGTAATATATATTTACCCTGCTTTCTTTCTCCTAACTCTCGCAAACTTAAACTCACTTTTATTACGTCCACTTTTCTCTTCGTCAACAAGATCCTGTTTTTGGAGGTATAAATACTTTAAGTTTATTAAATATGTATCATGTCTTGTTTAATACCAATAGTGTTATTTTAAATAAATGGCGAAACAAGTTTGTATTTGGTGAATTGAGTGGCGAAAGAAAAGGAAAAGCTAGAGCAACCCCTGCAACTGGGTCGGTGGCCACAACTGGTACCCCTACACCTACCCTATTCGGTACAAAAATGTTTTGCTTGTGTGGTGATTTGTACACATAAATAGTAGGGCGAACTTCCAGGGACTTTCTATGTGGGGATGGATACAGCGCTCCAAAATTTTGAACAAAACAGGACAATTTGTATCATCTACAAAAGTTCAGCTGTTTCTTGAAACAGTACACATGTACAAGCTGAATTTATATTTGTCCAGTTTGTTGATCCCAAACTTCTCTTGTGTATTTTTTCTCACTCTCTTTCCTGTTTTTTCTTTTCGAGTACCGGTACATATCTAAAAGTACTATTGCACTGATGGAGCCAAGGCCCGGGAAACTTTTCCCCTCCTGTACCCCCTCTCCAATAGCCTGACTGAACAAAAAAAAAAAGCAAAACTAAGGGCAAGTTATGACACTATAAGGCTGGTTGAAATTTTAGCATTAGCTAGTCTTTGAAATTCATCTGAAAGTTGTACAGTGTTAAAGCTTATCACAGGTCACCTCAGACATTTGAAAAACATCCTTTAGCATGAATGATAATAATTTCTCTATCAAAAATGGTATTAGAACTTGCCAATACCATGTGGCTGTATCAGTGACTTCTTCTCTAGACGATAACATAAAGTGGGAGCCAGGCAATCCTGACCTGCATTTTTAGGGTTTTTTTGAGCAATTTAGCTCCAGTAGATAATAACTGGTTCAGATAATATTTGCAAAAGACAAGCAGAAATACAAATTTTACAAAACAACCCTAAAAACACTATAAGTAAAATAAGTAGGTACAGGATTCAAGCACTTCCCTTGTTTTAAGCCTTGTAACCGTACTCAGAAATCATTGTCCTTGGTGGTTTCATTCCCCACAATACAGATTGGCTAAAATTTGCACGTTCTACAGGCCCTCCTGGGCAGTGGTTGCTCTGGCTTTTCCTTTTCTTTCACCACTCCATTCGCCAAATACAAATTTGTTTCGCCAAAATATGTTTAGTGTCGCCATGTATATAAAATAACACTATTGGTATTAAACAAGA
>KZ883716.1:1340-18308 GCA_003456935.1 Machilis hrabei
GAATTAATCCAACTTCATATTTCCTAAAATGGAGCACTTTGAACAAGCTACTATTTATAGAAAAGCTTTTACAGATAATTTTCTGTGGAAACTTTGTACAACCTTTTAGTCAACATCCAAATTAGATAACTGCCCTATAAAGTATCAAGTTTAGTGGCTTAAAGCCAATAGATGGCAATACTTATGCTCTGTACAGAACAAAGAAGATCAGTTCTAACAATGTTACATTTTGATATAATTATTACATAAATTAACATAATAGATTTAATAATTATATTAACATGTAACACTGTTAGCACTGATCGTCTTTGTTCTTTGTTATGTACAGAGCGTAAGTATTGCTATCTATTGGCTTTACATCACTAAACTTGAGACTTTAAACATTGTCTAGTTCTGCATGGCAACATAGCAAAGTTAAGTGTACGTTTCTGAAAGAGGCCACACAAGTCGCCACAGGGAAAAACAGCTCAGAAGTCTTCGCAATTTGTGATTGAGGTAATTATTTTACTTTTTTATCTTTAATAGTAGTTATTGGTGATTGAATTATACATGAAATGATAAAGGAGCAAAGGAACTTGGGATACAAATACAGGTTAGGCACTGAACATTCTTGTCTGTGGTTTAAAACCTTGAAAATCAAATGCTCTCCTGTAGTGCCCATTTTTTACTTTCACAAGCTGAATAGCGGCCCTATGTCATTATTACCTTGGAGCAAGTGTTATTTAATAAAAAGTATAAAGGTTGTACATAAAAATGCTATCCTCCTCTCTGGAAATATTACAAATCGCACACTGATAACCTTTCAATGACAAAATTTAACATTGGTTAAGACAGTGCTGCATTGTGTACCGATGCCCCTCCTCACACACACACACATACAAAGTATTCCCTAAGCAACCTTCACAAGAAACTTCAAAGGAAATTGATGGTACTGACACCCCTCCCCCCTCTCAAAAGCACACAAAAAGTATTCCCTAAGCAACATTCACAAGAAACTATCATGCCCATTCTACAGTGGCAGCAGAAGCAGAGGCAGAATCCTAATCTCGACAGAAGAGTCACCCAGCCGTCACACACACCGAAAATAGTAATCTACAATGGTTATGATTCTGGTTCTGTTCAGCCAATCAGAAAATAGCGCTTGAACTTTTAGGTTGGTATTTGTGGTGCTTCAACCTTTGGCTCCCGTAAGTACGGCGACTGTCAGATCACGCCGCCAGCACTTTTTACTGCTCTCTTGTTTTAAGGACTGCTGAATGGCTGACTGCCCTTGTGAAAACGCAAAAAGTTGGGAGAAGAACTTCGTTATGTTTCACAATCAACGGAAGGCGGAGCGAACGCGTTGGCAGCCAATCAGGTATCGACTTTTGGCGGCCATCTTGTGGTTTGCATACCGCTGCAAATGAGTAGCCTAGGATTTTTTTCAACTTGAGCGAACACAGACCGGATGCGAACGTGCTAACCTACAGCGCGGTAAACGGAAAGGAGAAGAAGAAAGCAGAAAAACAAAATCAGAGCAATAACCGCATTCGGTAGGAATACTTTGTGTTAACATCATGACGAACAGCTTATCTGAAAAGTCACAAACTGAGATTTTATAATAGGTCTAGTGATGAAGTACAAAATATTTGTACGACATGCAGGACAAAAATTACAGATTCAATGTTGAAAGCAAGAACCTGGAGTGAAATTGGAAACATGGGTAAGCACGAACAGTGATTATTTACAAACAACCTTGTATTCGCAGGACAGTTCGGGTGGGAAAAGTGGATTTCATTGTGAACGCGAACTGCTTCGCACAGAGGTTTGCTTCGGCGGTTCGCGTTCAGTCCGTCTCCGTTGATTGTGTACCAGGCTTAAGGCTTTTTCACCTCTCCCTTAAAACAGGAAGTTGAATGCTGGGTAGCCAGCTATTGGGATTCATATTCTGCTTCTGTCACCACTGTAGAACAGGCATTAAGATCACAAACACTGCTACCAGCCACTTTTGTTTTAAAGTAGTAATTTGCACCCTGTAAGCAAGACACTGGTTGCCAATGCTTTAAAAGGTGCATTATTACCTGCTGCAACAACAGCAACCCTCCTCTAAACCAAAACACAACAAACAACAAAAAAGGCAATTTGCAGGGAACTAAACAAAGGTGTTCCAGTCACGTAAAATTACGTTAGCGGCTTACCAGCCTTCAAAATACCTTGCGTAAGTCATATCCGTAAGGATATAATAATGTACTTACGATATATCCAAATTGAAATCTCCCAGAATATCAACTTCATCGTCGTCCGCCATTGTAGCAGCAGCAACTGTTTAATTGTTTATAGTTTATACCCAGTGTTGCCATGCCAGGTATAAATTTAAAAATTTCAGGAGAAATCACACACAAATTTCAGTAGATAAACCAAAATTTCAGTATATGTTCAAATGCATCACACGTACACTTAAATAGCAAATTAAAACAATTTATCTATAATATTACAATGTGCTAAGCTATAATTCTTTATAGGCTAGTAAATAATAATATAATAGTAATTAAAACCATTTACTTACCATCTCTCTGTACACAACACTTTTGAGTGATCTTGCCTGTTTGTCTGTACATTTATATGGTGTATTTTATTAAAAAGTACGTAATTCTAGTATAAATTCTTAATTTTGGAATTTTAGTACTTTTTCCACATTTGTTACATATGTAGGAGTATATTCTTTCCGATCTTTCGTTTTATTTTGCAGTGAAGAGTGTCCACTCACTGAAGGAAGATCCAATAACGTAGGCTGTTTGACAATAGAAGTCGCATTCTTTACGTGATTTTTACCACTGGTGTGTTTCTTTATATCTAATTTGCCACCAGAACCAATAGAAAGATCGCAGACAAACGCCTTGCAATACGCAAAACTAACACCTTTTTTACTTAGATAGCCACCTATGAAAACTTGGTTCCTTTTCCAAACTTTCATTATACTTTTGTAAGTATTTAATCTTTTTAGTTGGGTTCACTTTCACCAGAATCACTTTCCATAATAAGAGTAGGAAACAACACTAATAACTTATTTTCTTTATACACTTTTAGATTCTATCTGTTTGCTCAATTAGACGGTGCATAGCTGAAGGGGTATTAGGAAAATCAATCAAACTTCTCCTTGTTTATCTGAAAGCGAACAAAATTCATACACTGCAAAAACCTTTGGAATGGTAATCGCAAACATTAAGGGTAATGCCCTTTAAGTGAAAGTGAACAAAATTGATCCGAAATAGGTATTTACCTTTTGTATCAAGAACCTTAACACCACAATTTGTACAAACTAATTGAAATTGTTTTGTTGTTTGATACACTTTAATGAAAAAAAAATTGAAAAGGAAATTTCTGGAGATTTCCTCAATTTAGTATTTTTTTTAATATTTCAGGAGACCACAGTGAATTCCAGTAGATATACTGAATTTTCAGTTGATTTGGCAACACTGTAATATTTTACCACCGCCTCCAAGATCAGATCCTCGCTGGCGCTCTCCTTAGTGGTATCGCCCGAAAGTGCCGATAGATGGCAATGCTTAATCTTTCCGTATAACACAAGAGATCATATGAGCCTGCTATAAACAATTCAACATTAAATCATTTACCCAATAAATAAGATACGTTTTACGCAGGTTTACAATTATAAAAGATTAAATATTAATAACTGTTACTTCTTGTCTACCTAAACAACTTTAATAACTCAAATTAATAAAAAAAATACTCAGTGTGGCGTGGACTCTGAACTCTTTTAAGTATCACATAAAATATACGAGAGTAAAGAAAAGAAAAATGTAACGACATTTATCTTTTACAAATGTCAAGCATCCATTTTTTTTTACTAAAGTTTTCTTTATTTTTAAAGTCCTGGTGCATAGTGGTAACATATTATACGATGCGACAGTACAACTGCATGTCGCTTACCTATTGTTTTATGCTTAATATATATTCTTAACTGTTTCAGTAGTTTAGATCTGGTTTCATATGTACATTACTATAAACATACCTATTATATAAAGAAACACTTTGAAGTATCTGGATTATAACCCGTTGTGATGTAATACAATAACTAATTGCTCTGGCTGAAAACCACGAGTTACTGTGTAAAAATCTATAAAACATATTTAATCCACTTACTTTATACAGTTCAAGAAACAACCTCCTGCAACGAATTATTTGCGAAATTTGTCTCTAACAAGAATAGACACCTTTGGATTTTAACCCGTAACTTTAGTTTGAAGAATAATAACTCATTAACTTACTCGACACTTGAAAATTTCAGAATAAAAATCATACTTCTTATACAATAAAAACTTTGAAATACATAGTTTTTTGCAATTAATATAGTTTAGGTTTATGAATGTGAACCGGTGTCTCTTATATTTAAATAAGTACATTCATATTTAGTAAAAATTATAAAAATGTATGACTAATACTTTCTGGGATCTTTCTAAAATATCTGTGAACTTTACACCTTGTATATCAAATACATTTCATGGATTTGAACCCATGAAATTCAGATTTTAGTCGTTATGCTCAATTATACTACTCAAAATTAGACAACTTTGGTGCAAAAATCAATCTTTTACGACAAATACTTTCTGAGATATAGACTTTGCCCATAAATAAAATAAAAGCATTTGGATTTGAACCCGTGACTTAAGGATTTAGGTCAGTATTTGATAAAATATGTATTCAACGTTTTTCTATTTTACGTCTGTATTAGTCTCAGGGAGACCCAAATATTGGGCGACCCTCATAATGTTACTTCTGTGATATAGTGTACCCACTGTCCCGTGTAAAATACTGTTGTATTGGTCTGGGAAAATAAATTTAAAAAAAACTTTTCCAAAACTTTGGGGAAATAACCATTTACGACTAACATGTTTTCAGATCTTGCTATTCTTCGTTGAGTTTTTTCATTTGCTTTAAAATAAAATTAATTTTCGTGGATTAAAACACAAATACAAAATTTAAAAAAAAAATTGGCTTGCTTAATTTAGGATTGGTATAGTAGTCTAAAATAAATAGTATGCAAACCTCAAATTAATTTTTTGTTGATATGCCGAATCCAAAAGTGATAAAACTCGCAACGGAAGGTTCTGTCATCCATTATCCATTTTTGTACATATTTCAATAGCGCGTGAGTTTAGCCTCGTAATTACGTATTTAATGAATTTAATCATCATTTTTGTCGTATAAAAGTACGTGTTTACATTCACTGTTAACCTAATTTTATACAAAAGCTATTCGAATATTAAAATATGACAATTTCATGAAGCAATATGATTAAATATGTATAGAAACAGATATTATGATGAAATATGTACAGAATCAGACATTAGATGGCAGCTCCGTCGCGAGTTAGTCAAATTTGGATTCCGCATAACAACAAATTTTTTTCCACGGGCGGGATAAGGTTTTTACCCACTACTTATTCTAGGACACTATAGTATTGGCAAACGTTTTGAGATATTTGTGTAATACAACTACGTTTAAAAATCACAACACGAGCAACTTTTATAATGCATCGTATGTCGATTTCAACAACACAAGCAAGCTTTGGCAGCGGTACCTAGCGAGAAAAATAGTAAATACGCGTCCACGCCGGTTTACTACGTAAATTATGTCAATAGAACAGGCAGCTAAGGAGTGCGTCAGTGAGGATCCACTATAGTTTATGCCAGACCAGAACAGTGTTGCTTGTCTGCCCGGTTGTATTGGATCTGTTTTTTTGCCAAGAACAAGTAAATTAGATCTCGTTTGACTTAACCAGTGAGCTCCATACAAGTGGAGCACTCGCTCTGTGGTGAGAATCTCCTTCAAGAAAAGCCTTTATAAGCACTTACTTTTCCAGTACAGGCAGGCAGAAAGCAAACAGCTGTTTTTGCTTTACGGCATTACGGGAAAGGCGATGACAAATAATATAAGCTGGAAATGATTTGTTTATGAAAGTTTGTAAGGGTTAGGCCACAACAATGGTCAAATTAAAATTACACAATGCAATTACATTGTCTATGGAATATTAAACACAAATTAATGCATCCGCTCTACAGTGCACTGAAGTATAAACTAAAAAAAAGTTTTTATTAGAAATAAAGAAGTGTTTACACATAACTACAACCTTGATAATATGTAGGCAACATAATTGCAACTAAAACATATAATATAGAAGATGAAGACAATACATGCACATACTGTATATAAAAACTTCTTACAAAGGTAACATTTTTTAGCAATTTCACGAGAAAAATCACTGAAATACACTTATATATCCATTTTAGACATTGCATTTTTCCATTAAAGAATAAGGTATAGATTCATTTTATTGATGTACTCACATAGCAGTAGGCTACCTGTCGTAAGCAATTAAGCAGTTACTTTTCAAGACACAGGCCCGAGATATTTTTTTACTTATAGTATCTCTGACAGATTACTGTGGTAGATACAGATAATGTGAAGTCAATAAGAGTTGTAGACCAATTCTCACACATTGTTTTAAGTTGATTTGGCTGTTTATATAATAATAATAAATAGCCTCAGGCTATATTTCAATTGCAAAAAAGGTAGCATCAGCCTTGTCTTACTATAGGTAAACTATATCAGGTATTTGAGGACCCAAATATTGTATTTGTATGATACAACATTGCACACGCATTGTCTAAGGTAATGGGAGTTCAAAGGTATCAATTTTACAAGAAAGAGCTAAAACATCATAATAGCTGGATCCTAGCCCTGAGTATAAACCCCTAGGGTGTCGAAGCACCGTAAAACACCTCTCTGAGTACAAAAGGTTATCCTACAAGTCTGCCTGTGAAGCAGACTCGTAGGTATGATCGTTGGCGTCTTCCGGGACGGACGTTAAAAGTGGAGTCTCATCGATAAGTGTTCGATGTAAAAGAATCCACCACTGGGTATGTGTCAAGTGAGTTTCAAAATTAAATCATCCTGAAGCGACGTTACGACGGGGATGGGGTCTCCTTTAGACCATCTTAGTCAGAACCGTGGGACCATAAACTAAAATAACCTAACCCAAACTCAGAAAAGAAAGTGAACAAACAAAGCCAGTCGGAATTTAAAAGACCTGAACAGCTTGAAAAGGAAAGCTTCAGATGACGTAGTAACTGGCGCTGCAGAAAAATTTCGCTCTTTTACACTAGCTTCAGTAAATGCATTAGATAACCAAACAGATATTTGTGCCTGCTACCGGGATAGCTCTGACTAGCATGAAAAAGTTCCCCTTCATAAATTCTCACCTAATCTGCGAAGAATGAATTTGAGGAACAGCTACATGAGTTGAAATTAATAAAGAAAATATCTTTATACTGACATACGAGTAAAAAGTTACATCAAGAGTTATACCATTAAGGATGTGTTTGGTTGTAAAACAACAGTCCGAAGCAAACCAAATAAACTTATTTTGTTCATTTGCGTCTTCACTTCCTCCTTTACATTGTCTGTCTGGACTGCCATCACATTTGTCTGTGTTGTCATTAACTTCTCCAGCCTGTTCCACATATCTTCTGGTTCTGGAGCTTCCAGTGGCCCCTCCGATCTCCGGATCTCTCTTGCTCTTCTCCTGCTGCTTCTCCCCGGTGATAACATAGGAAATGCGGCCCTTCCGTCGCTGTCGGATCCTGTGCTGGCCTTCCTCCTCGTCGCTGTCTTCTTCACCGGTTTCTTTGTTGGTTTTCTCTTCCCTGGTGACCTTGTCACCAGTACCGCTCTCACTTTTGTTCTCACGCCTTCTGGTATGACTGTAAGGTCCACGCTCCCTTGCGTGTTCGTCTCCGACGCCATCGTCACCAATGGCTGTTCCGCTTGCGCTGACTCTTCTGTGCTCTGTTCCATGCCTGACATGTTGTCTAATCAGTCTCTGACTTGTAGCTCTCACGCTCACAACCCACGCTCACGCACCTTTATATGTGCTTCAAATTTATCGGCCCCAACGTTGTCGTCGCCATAAATTTTCCTTTCTCTACTCGCTTCGCTCGCTCAGCCCCTTCGTTTGGGCTCCAAAATATTTTCCTGCACTCACGGTGCTTCCTAAGAACATTTTCACGTGTGGCTTCAAACTATCGTGCTCCGATGACTCGGTGCCAGAATATCTGGTGTCCTCTTTACTTCTCCCAGCTCGCTTTGCTCGTTTGTGCCGCACTTATGGGCGCCGAAATATTATTTGCGGTGCCCTTCTTTATTCTTCCAATCTCGCTTCGCTCACTCAGGCCCGACGTTGCGGCGCCAAAATAGTATGTGTCACACTCGTGTCCACTGCGCTCCTCCGCTACAGTGAAATCGCAGATGCGACGACGTGAGATGCTGGTCACTCTGGATCCCTCCAGAGCAATCCATCCCCTGCGAAGTTTTACGACTAGGGTTCGATACTTCGCACGAGCCACACAACAATGAACCAGATGTTATATCCAGCTCTCCCTCGTATGCCGCGTGTACTCACGGCTGCATAGCTCAGTCTAGCAGATACCCCGGAAACTCTACAATGAATACTAACACACAACTTCCTCAGTGGAATGCTAATCTTCGTTGTTAACCTCAGGTCCCTAGTTTCGTTGAAATATGTTTGCACAGCGAGGAAAGCTCTGGTCACCACTTCACCACCACACACAACGTAAAACCTTCTCTTTGACCACTCAGAGAATTTGTACACGATTATTCTTACCTTAGAGATCAAGCTGTTTTGCCTTAGGCGCCCTTCGTGTGGTACTGAATTTATCCACACTAGAATTTTTTCAAAACAACCAGAAAAACTACATAGACTTGGGCCACCTTGTTTGACTTTGTGTCTTAACACTAAAATGACTTGTCCTTTTACGTCTGACCATCAACTACACAAACAAAATTTCCCTCTTAGAACGCTTGCAACCACGCCCCCAAAACAAGAAAGGTGTAGTCGACCACAAGGTTCAGAAAATTACTCAGTCAACTCGTGTGATTTAATGTTTGGTATTGTTTTACTTTGGCACTTAAGTATTGCATTCTGCACATGTACTATGCCAACAAACTGTCGCGTTTAGCGTAAAAAAATGACAACTATTGCTGGGCAATATTGAACCATACATAAATCTACATTTTTCTTTCTTGCTACACTGCCGCGTTTTCGCGGTAAAAATGACTACTGGCCTCAATGATTTAATTTACACAATACCCTAACTGTCAATGCAATTGCACAACTTAACCTAGCATAACATAAAAAAATTACGGTTAACAGGAACGCTCGTTCACGTGACTGCCCACAAAGCAAATAAGCATCAATGGCTTAGACAAATTAATTTATTGGCTTGTCACCGACCGTGAACAATTCCTATGACACTTGAGCTCAACAATAGTGCGCACTTATTCTTTGTAGTCCACTACAGCAGCATGGATCTCAGGTTGCACACCCAGTGTTGTTTCTGGCCTCTCTGCTACTCCAAACCAAATCTGCTTCGGTTGGCTGAGATTCGTCGTAATCCATATTGTGCGAAAATGTCGATGATCAAAGTTTGTTCACTTCGTGCGTCCAACGCGCGCGATGTTTATAAAGTCTATGAATTACACCGGCAATTTGTCATTCCTCTTCTGCAATAACTGACTACAGTCATTGCCAATAGACCTAGCTCGTGCTTTAGCGGTCACTGTCCCTAGCTCAACAATACTGTCCTCCTCTCTCTCTTTTACCCACTTGACTATGGGGTTATTCGCGCCCAGTGCTTTACTGTAATGAATATCTTAGAATTTGCGACTTCTTATCTGGTCAATTCGCTGTTAAACATAGCAATGTACTCACCGCATTTTACGTATTTCGTAACTCAATGTGCACTGAATTAATAGGCTTAAAAACTGCGTTTCACATACACGACAAAACTGTATACACCGTAAGAAAATGGCTTCCATGCACTTTCTGCGGAAATCCCCGTTTCACTGTTAATAATATGCACACTCACTTCGGTGCTTCATTTCCAACTTGGTCGGCCTCGTAATTGCTTTAACCGTTTTAGTACCTGCCCTCTGACCTGTGGCAGTTTTTGTCACGCTTAAACAAGTTAATTTGGCGGTATAATGTGTTAGCAAAACACATACGTGTGTTCGGCTTGCTTGATCGAGAGAGAAGCGCAAGTGGCGCACTTTCCTAGTTGCATATATTCCTCCTCTTCCCTCCAAAATTCTTAACTTGAAACTGTAATTGGACCCTCTAACCCATCGTTACAATGCATTTCTTACAGCTAAATTTGACGGGTTTGAGAGTTCTTCGTCATGTTTCTTGGTGCCTCCAATGTAAGCTCGCACTGGGATTGCGTTCGGACGGTCAACTTTTTCATTCGTTCCTTTTGCATTGAGGCAAACGCCCCGCAGCAACGTCGAGTCTAGGTTCACTGCCAGCCATGTCTCACTTGCGGGAAAAACCTCTTCGAGCCTCTGATTGGCCCTCCGTCCTTTTTACGTCTCGCGGGTAAATTCAAGTTCAACAGTGTTGTCGGACGACGTTTGTAGTTCTGTTGTGTCGTTTTCTCCGCGCTCTCGTTACTGTGTGCGTTTCACGGTCACCACACAGTGAAGGTTGTTGACCTTTGAGTCCCACAGTTCTCAACTGAGGTCGGAGCACACATCAAAGGATCGACCTAACTTCCTTCCTAATAAAGCTATCGGCGTGGTTCAGATGTCGTTTAGATCATCACTTTGCCGTGCTTCTCCTGACGTAGTCGATCGTGATAAACGAAAGTGTTACAACTGGACATGCCTTGCAAACACACACACAGTTACTCACGGCACACTATAAAAAACACGTTATAAAATTCTACTAACACAGAGAACTTCACTCACACGCACCTCACAACATAGTCAGTTTTGAATTTTCCCAATGTTGTACTTTCTCTTTCTGAGTGGAACAGCCTGTGAAATAACAAAGAACAAACCGCGCCTTGAGGGGAGGAAGAGGAAATAGTTATTAGTCTAGCAGTCTACTCATTGCTCGAACCGCCTGCTTGGAACGCAAATATAAAGGGAGGGAAACGGACTTAGCTTGTGCAGTTCTGCTGAATCACAAACCTAGCTGGCCGTTACATAGCTAGACTCGAAGCACAAATTGAACAGTGGAATCCGTATACAGGCTGCACCCACTTGTGAGAAATGAGGCGGACTTTTTTCAAATATTGCGAGATAGGTCAGATTCTGGTATTATTTTGAACGAACAATTTTTTAAAATTAAAAGTATATATATGTAATATACAATTTAAAAAATTGGTCTAGCAGTGCTAGGTTTGCTAGCCCTCACCGCACGTCACTGGTAAAATTGGGGATAACTTAATGATATCCCCACCCACTATTCAACTTCCAACCTTTAAGTATGTCATTCGTTTGTGCACGCATTTTCATCGTTTGTGCTTGCATTGTTTACGTGGTATTAAACATATAAAGATGACGGGTTAATTTTATAATGGCCAAAGAAAGTTCTCTACTCATATATTGCAAACTTTAAATAAACTGGCCGTCAAAAGTTAAGTGCCACGTACAGGGATTCGCCTAGAATACCGACAAAGTGAGCTAGCGCCTTGCAAACTCGGGACAGGACAGCCTAAAGGGTTGAGTACAAGCCTCCAAAGTTAAATTGACGAGGGATTATCAGTTTCTGAGTTATGCCCTTCATACCACCCCATATCACAAATCAAAAGTAACAGCCTTTTACCAGGCTGTGCAGGGAGCGTTCAACGAAACGGAAAGGGTTGAAACCATGTTGACATGTTGTCCCAAGTCCCCTCGACACAGCACGTCAAGATGTTTCGCCCGCAACCGTTTTCAACCCTTACCAGCAACCCCTTTGCACGCACGCCCGTGCTGCCTCCCTGCCGAGCCCCCGGAGGTCGTGAACTGTCAAACCACAATCCATGTTATTGGATTACACCCACAAAGTAGACTGGGACCCCTACACGCACTCTCACCCCTCATTCCTCACCCAGAGCGCAAACCCCGACTCACCCCCTCATCGTCCGGCCCTGTTTTTCATCCAAGCAAAGTCATCTAACAGCCCATTGCCATCAAGCCAACCTCAGAACAGTTAACCAAGTCTCTGTGAACCGATATTTGCAGTCTCCGAAGTCACCTTTTTGCTAATCATCCCCCTTTCCACTCCTGTGGAAATGTTACGAAATTTGGGGATGTTTAGCGCTACGAACTGTACCAAACATGCCGGNNGCCTGTGGTAACACTGCTGACGCAATATCAACCCCTCCGGACAGGATTCGTGAAATGCAACCCCTAGAACTTGAGTACACCCCCTATTATTCCCACCCCGATAAAAAAACTTAGAGCGAACGAAATTTTTATAAACTCGCGTGACGAACGCACGTTAGCCCTACCTCAATGTCAGCAAATTTGGGTGCATCACGAGCGCACGCGTTGGTCCCTAAGGAGCTTCGCAATTTCCAACGAAGCATTCAACTCATGCGCAGGCAAATGATCTAGCACCTGAAAGGTAGGCAAACCATACGACGTGTTGCTTATTAATTTCATTTCACTGTCACTCATTTCGTTTCAAACCCGATCCCTCTTTTTGTTGTTTGTGTATGCACCCTTGAAAAAGAAGTTTTAAAGGAAAAGGACAAGTCAAAACGTGGTAATTTATTATGCAGTTTCAAAAAGTCAATTTGTTGCCGCTATTTTACTGTGCTATTTATGTTTTTAAGAACCGTGTCTGGCCTCCCTTCGCTCGTTGCATGGCTTAGCACCAACGGCGTATGCTTTCTATGAGCTTCAGGATCACGTCTTGGGGGATGTTGTCTTCAAGCAGGGTGACGTGGAGTTGGTTGAGATTGCGCGGGCGCACTCTACGTTTGTCTACGTGACGCTGCAGTTCCTCCCATACCTGTTCAATGGGGTTGTGGTCGGGACTATTCGAAAGGCCACTGCTTTACGTGCACTCCTGCAGCATGCAGGAAGTCCTCCGTCGTCCTGGCGGTGTGTAACCGGGCGTTGTTCTGTATGAAGATGATATCCTGACCCGGTGTGACATTGATATGGGGCAGTACGTGCATCTCGATGACCTCCGTGACGTACCTCTCGGCGTTGAGCCCGGGGGGTGGAATGTGGACCAGGGTGGTGCGAGCGTCTCGCCGAATGCCAGCCCATATCAGGACGGAGCCGCCACCGAACACGACGACTTCATGGACGCAGTCCTCACTGTACCGCTCACCTCGATGCCTCCAGAGCCTGACCCGCCCATCCGAATTATGCAGCTTGAACCGCGACTCGTCCGTAAACAGCACCATGCTCCATTGGTCCCGGGTCCAACGGCCGTGTTGGGCGACAAACTGCCTCCGGTGGAGCTTGTGGTTGGCCATCAGGACAGGCCTACGGGTTGGCTTCCTTGCTTTGAAGCCAGCTGCATGGAGGTGCCTTCGCACCGTGGACGACGACACGGGGCGCTGTGTTGTTGTCCGGTGGTCGGCAACCAACTCCATCGATGTCACGGTGCGGTCCTGGATGGCAGAATTCACCATGGCCCTGCCTTCCCGGGGGTGGTGCACCGCGGCCGTCCAGACACCTGCCTCCGTTTGTGTCCTCCTGTCTCATGATGAAGGTCGTACGCTCTCTTCACCACCATATGCGAGTGACCAATTCGTTGGCCGACGTCGCGGAATGAAAACCCTGCATCGACGAAGGTCACAATTTGGATCAACTCCTTTTCTGACAAACTCCGTCGCGCCATATTCTGGACAACCTGGATGGAACGTAAAAACAATACTCACTTAGGAAAAAAACATCCTATGAAAATCATTAGGTATTACAATTAATGCTTACCTGAAAACCAGGTATTGTCAACACGCGCACAGTTTTCGCTGATCAACGGCTTCAAAGCACAACAACCACAGCACCAAAATAAACACATAAACGCGGCGCAGAAATTGCTAACGAATGACAGGTTTATCGCTCATCCGCTTGTAGCGTATGCCATAACAAATGTCACAAGGTTTGTCTACCTCTCAGGTGCCAGATCATTTGATTACGCGTGAGTTGAATGCTTCGTTGGAAATTGCGAAGCTCGTGACGTACCCAAATTTGGTGACGTTGAGGTAGGGCTAACGTGCGTTCGTCACGCGAGTTTATAAAAATTTCGTACGCTCAAAGTTTTTTTATCGGGGTAGGAATAATAGGGGGTGTACTCAAGTTCTAGGGGTTGCATTTCACGAATCCTGTCCGGAGGGGTTGATATTGCGTCAGCAGTGCTACCACAGGCTCCCGGCATGTTTGGTACAGTTCGTAGCGCTAAACATCCCCGAATTTCGTAACATTTCCACAGGAGTGGAAAGGGGGATGATTAGCAAAAAGGTGACTTCGGAGACTGCAAATATCGGTTCACAGAGACTTGGTTAACTGTTCTGAGGTTGGCTTGATGGCAATGGGCTGTCAGATGACTTTGCTTGGATGAAAAACAGGGCCGGGCGATGAGGGGGTGAGTCGGGGTTTGCGCTCTGGGTGAGAAATGAGGGGTGAGAGTGCGTATAGGGGTCTCAGTCCATTTTGTGGGTGTAACCCAATAACATGGATTTTGGTTTGACAGTTCGTGACCTCCGGGGCTCGGCAGGCAGGCAGCACGGGCGTACGTGCAAAGGGGTTGCTGGTAAGGGTTGAAAACGTTGCAGGTGAAACATCTTGACGTGGATGTGTCGAGGGGACTTGGGACAACATGTCAATATGATTTCAACCCTTTGTGTTTCGTTGAACGTCCCCTGCACAGCCTGGTAAAAGGCTGTTACTTTTGATTTGTGATATGGGGTGGTATGAAGGGCATAACTCAGAAACTGATGATCCCTCGTCAATTTAACTTTGGAGGCTTGTACTTAACCCTTTAGGCTGTCCTGTCCCGAGTTTGCAAGGTGCTAGCTCACTTTGTCGGTATTCTAGGCGAATCTCCGCACGTGGCACTTAACTTTTGACGGTCAGTTTATATCATTAATTTATGCGTAATTTATGTTTGTATTNTTTATTTGTTATAGAGAAAATTTTGCTGGTGGGCTAGCCGCTGATATTGCCTCCTCCGTTCGACTCCATGAAGTTGTACCCCACATCATATATTGAACAAAAATATATAATTGTTTTGTGCTGGTTTTTACGCCTAGCTTCACGTTTTGTGAACGACTAATAGGCATACTACAACACAAAATTGGTCTAATCTAATTTATTCTTAGAGTTACACATAAACTGATTAAAAAACATTTTAAATTTGGATTTTCTAAGCATTTACAAATGGTCTTGCAGGACAACGACACTGCATCGAGTTGCTAAGGAACTCTCTATGATTTTGAACCGGCGTGATGTTGCAATGTTNTTAATGATCGTTGCTAGAACACAAATGTTGGCAGGCAGGTGGAATGCTGTGTTCAGGTTTTGGACTCTGTTGAGCTGACGTTATCGTGAAGCTTGCACGTTGAAAGCAGAAGTAGTACAAAATGGCTCTTCAACGGGTGGTTTAGCATATAATGGTTCTTTTGGCGGCTATTACAAACCGGCTGAAAAACTTGTGAAGAATGTTCTGTTACGGTCACAGGTGTGTATGAGGTGATGTTACTGGCCGTCATCAGCTTTGTCAGGCGTGATATCACCGTTTCTCGATGGACAAGTAAAGTAGATGTTGCTTATGTCCCAGATTTCGGTCTTGATGACTCTGCGGGATGGTGGATGTCACTGATATTACGTGCTTCTTTTCGAAGCTTTTTGCGTCAGCTTCGTCGTTGAGGAATATTTTTTTTTGCTTATACTGAACATTTAAAATATTGCTGATACAACGTCTTCACTCAGATCAAACTAAATGTAACTGGGACCAACGTGCTAGTTCACGTTAGCAGAGGTCTTAAAAACTCAGCAATATTTTACTATAAAATAAATAGTGTATAAATATATGTCTGTGTTCATACGTCATTACGTATAAGAATCTCAAATCTCAAAATGCTTTAGACGAATTTTCTTCTATTTATTGTGATTAGAAGATTAATTAAATATACGTTTTCGTGTACATTGACACACATTGTGACATCAAAACTGATAAACAAATTGCATCGCTTACAAATTGTGAAGCGTGGATTTGTTTTAACAGATTTTTAGTTCATAAGGTAAAGAAAGTTCTGCCGTGACCGTAAGTATATCTAACAAAAAACAGTTACTGACCAAGAAAATTAAGAAGTACAAAACATTTGTGCAAGCTGATTTTTGTTTTAGCTCTTATAACCCTACGTTTTACCTAGAGTGCAGTGCATTTTGTGTGATATTAGGTCTAGATTTTCAGTACAAAACATGATAGTAGCAACAAAAATCAACACAAAACAATAAAACAAATTTCTCAATACTCTAATTTTGTTTAGCGTACACGTAACTCTGCCACTGAGTTAATGTGTCGCATACGTTGAATGGTACGAGTATTATGAGTTGCGTACAAAACATGATACCATTTTCATAAATCAGCAACATGTCTGTATAATCTGAGATTTTTTGTTTGTTTAGGCGTAACTCCATTAAGAAGTTAAGGTGTTTTTATATTTGTGCGTTACTAGGCTATCGGCTGCGTAGAGGACGTACTCTAAGTGTATGTAAATAGGTGCGAACCCGGACCTTTATAATCCCGAAACACTAAAATCTATAATGTCTAGATTGTATATTTAAACATACAAATTACAATAGCGGATCTCAGGTAATCATAGATACTTTATCAGTCAGTCGAAGATAACTTTACGAACAACACGAGATCTCTTGCTGAAGCGTACTAGTTGGAATTTCGCAGGGACCCGGAGTGACTGTAAACTTAAACTAAAATGGACTGTTAAATTACTGGTCCCACTCCGGAGTAGAGTCAAACTGTTGGATTAGATCTAATTTTACTCCGAATTGGAATGTATAGGTGGACGGGTTTCATATCCACTCCGGAGTAGAACTGAAAGTTTGGTATTTTTACTCCGGAGTGGAATTGGACTGCTCGTT
>KZ883739.1:0-11489 GCA_003456935.1 Machilis hrabei
GTTTTTTCAGATATACTGCTAATATTTCTACTGCTTTCGCTTATGCTTGCACTCCTGATGCGCCTGGCATGCACCATGTACAGAAAACGACTGCGAGGTGGATCTGTGAAACGCGACAGTATTTCAGGAAGACCTTCAACAGTGCCTAATACTAGCAGAAGATCCACGGCAACAGACATTGCTGCCGAACTCGACGTGTTATTCGTTCCGCTGCGTAGAGCGATGCATTATACGTCTTTTAGATCCCCNTGGTCGAGCCGTCCCTATGCNGAAGATGCAGCTGTTCCAGTGCATCATCCCAGCCAACCAATTTGGACAACTGACCAAAATCAATTTGCATCTGAACTTCAATCAGCACACGTAGTGACCATCGATCATCCACCGCCTCCTTTGTACGAACCACCACCCCCATATGAAGAGGTTTTCACAAAGCAAGATGCAGTTAACAAAGTGTAACTATACGTCTATGTCTTTCGCACAAAAAAATTCACTTGACGGTTCAGAATTTTCACAAATTTAGAATCGTGCAATGTATGTTCCATATGAAGTACACCCAAACGACCCGTTTTAAAATCAACACAATCGAAGAGGTGGTAATCGAATAAACAGACACTGTGTCCTATGTACACCTCATGTTATTCAAAAGGGCAATAATGATAAATCTAACCTCTACTCAAAACCTAGGGCCCTTTTAAAATCAGTACAAAATAGTGACNGATTGAAAAGTGATAGATGCCAGTGCCAAAAATTAGAGTGTAACTGTGAGTGAAAGCATGTGCCAGGAATCTTGTGTGAGTGTGAATAAGGCACGACAGACTGCAAATGTTTCAAACAAACAAACTACTGAATTAACAGTANACTTATCTGTGATCAAATACGTTTTATAGTGTGTATATTTTTACTATTAACAGTGCTTTACTAATACAGGTACCTATTAATGTTTGGTAAGCTGCAGCTGCAAGATGATACTGCAGAATAAACAATGCTTGTCAATGTAAATATAATTAAATGTGGTACAACTACTTAACTTGCGATGTTATTTACAAAAACAATAAACAAGTTTCAGGGAAGTTGAACACAATATGGTTCTTATTCAAGTATTGGTTTTTATGGCAAATCATTATTACAAAAAGTTTTAGCGACGCTCTGATAAAACGCAAAAATATCATGCTCCTGACCTCATTTTTTCAAATAACTCAATCACTAACAATGATTTGCTCTCTATATTAGGCATTACTCTCTCCTCTGATCTTTCCTGGCATGATCATGTATCNGCTNTNGNCAAAGNTGCTTCCAGAAAGTTAGGATTTCTTTTCCGATCCANGAAATATTTCACCGCCGAGCAACTCTTAACTCTTTACAAGGCTCAAGTTCGTCCTATTCTGGAATATTGTTCACATATGGGGTGGTGCCCCTAAAACCCATCTCAATCTTCATGTGTAACTGCGAGTGAAAGCATGTGCCAGGAATCTTGTGTGAGTGTGAATAAGGCACGACAGACTGCAAATGTTTCAAACAAACAAACTACTGAATTAACAGTAGACTTATCTGTGATCAAATACGTTTTATAGTGTGTATATTTTTACTATTAACAGTGCTTTACTAATACAGGTACCTATTAATGTTTGGTAAGCTGCAGCTGCAAGATGATACTGCAGAATAAACAATGCTTGTCAATGTAAATATAATTAAATGTGGTACAGCTACTTATCTTGCGATGTTATTTACAAAAACAATAAACAAGTTTCAGGGAAGTTGAACACAATATGGTTCTTATTCAAGTATTGGTTTTTATGGCAAATCATTATTACAAAAAGTTTTAGCGACGCTCTGATAAAACGCAAAAATATCATGCTCCTGACCTCATTTTTTCAAATAACTCAATCACTAACAATGATTTGCTCTCTATATTAGGCATTACTCTCTCCTCTGATCTTTCCTGGCATGATCATGTATCNGCTNTNGNCAAAGNTGCTTCCAGAAAGTTAGGATTTCTTTTCCGATCCANGAAATATTTCACCGCCGAGCAACTCTTAACTCTTTACAAGGCTCAAGTTCGTCCTATTCTGGAATATTGTTCACATATGGGGTGGTGCCCCTAAAACCCATCTCAATCTTCATGACTCAATTCAAAGGCGAGCTTTTCGTTTGATCGATGACCCGTTCCTCACCGGTTCTCTACACCCTCTCTCTCACCGTCGTGCAGTTGCGGACCTTTGTTTGTTTTACCGTTATTTTCATGTCCCTGCTCTGCTTAGCTCGTATCTTTAATTCCTCCTGTTGCCACCTATGTTCGTACCACTAGGCATAGTGCCTCGTGTCATCCTTACACGGTCAAGCTTTTTACCCACAGAACGGCCTATTACAACTCTACTTTTTTCCCTCGAGTTTCCAAACTCTGGAACACACTACCATCAACTGTTTTTCCTGATACATACAATCTTCAAACCTTCAAAACTAAGGTTCATAAATACTTGCTTTCTTCCTAGTTCTATGTTTACTTTTGGCACTCACGGTGCTTTTGCATTACAGGTTACACCCTTTCGTGAGTTGCTTATCATAAAAAAAAATATAGGCTACTTTATTCACTAACAGGATTTTCACGAAATCTGGTATACACTATTATGCCTTTAGATTCTACATGTATGAAAAGAAAATTTTCGATCGTTCATGTATTTCACAAGCACGAAATTGCAAAATATTTTACACGCAGCACTAAATTCTGTGAGAAAAAAAGATGCCAACAAAAAGTAGCCTTCACATCAATTTGTAACACAGCATTAAGCACCGAGAACTTGTAGAGTAAGAAATACACAAGAATATAACGTCTATACTTTATTAACATTAAGGTTAAGAACAAAAGGGAAACAGAATTCCTGTTTGCCGGTTATCTGCACCGATTGGCGTCGCAAATATTTCCATGCTAAGTATCAAGCACAGCTACCACATGTAGCAGAGGCAGGGTCAGTTATCGGCATGGTTAACATGTGCCGACAATTTGACCAGAATTAACACATTATTTTCTTGCCTGCCAGTAGATGTGTCAAGTCAATCAATGGTTTCATGATAAACTACACGTCTTTGTGTGACAACTGGTAGATAACCCTAAATCCTATGTGTTCACCTACAAGTATCGCCTGTTAAGGAGTCTGTACGCACCAGTTATCAGTATACGGGGGTCGGGTCGTCAGCTTTCTTTGCACCAGTATGTGGACCACGAAACAAACTGACCTTGTATTAGACCATTCAGACTTTAATACACTCACATGCCATTGAATTAGAGATACCAACCTAGTAACGTGTTGCGCCCACGATCATTCAACGCGGGTTGCCCTTTGCAATTTGTCCGGGAACTGGTCCTTTTGCTGGAATTTTCATATACTCGGAAGACTCTTGAAACTGTCGCACAAGAAAATCCAAGTTCGTTAACAATTCGGATCTGCCTACGACCTACCCTGTGTCTAATTTGTCTACATCACTCACCCTTCCCATTACGCTTCGCAAGGCGAATGCTGCTGGTTCGGCATTGAATTTTGAGCAAACAAGTTCTAATAAACATGGGTCCGTAAATTCTTCTTAAAGATGTTATTCAACAAAAACTTAAAAAATCGATGCACCAACATTAATTTTTAATGAATGTGTGTGTGTGTGTGGGGGGGGGGTTAATTTTTTTGTATGTTCGCTTCGTCCTGCCAGAATGCTTGACAGATAATTTTTGAAATACGATTTGCCCATCTTACTTGAGAATTTTCCATTAGCAATCAGAGTACAGATGTGCTTCATGCACAACGGTGCACCAGCACATTTCAGTCGAGTGGTCAGAGAATTTCTGGA
This sequence comes from Machilis hrabei, assembly GCA_003456935.1. Taxonomy (NCBI): domain Eukaryota; kingdom Metazoa; phylum Arthropoda; class Insecta; order Archaeognatha; family Machilidae; genus Machilis; species Machilis hrabei. The sequence continues at coordinate 3,835 of KZ883739.1, forward strand.
TATCACTTATCCCGAACGCTGGATAGGACGCATGGGAACTGTGACTTCGCCTGCCAGGTCACCAGATTAAAATCAATGAATTTTTATTTACGGGGACACCTAAAACAAATTGTGTATTCCCGGCCTGTTGATAATGTTAATGATCTTCGCCAGCGCATTGAAGATGGGTTCAATGAAATATGCAACATGCCAGGTGTTTGTGAAAGGGTGAGAAATTTAATAATAAGACGACGTGCAGAGCAGTGTATTTTGGCTAGAGGCTGTGACTTTGAACATTTATGTTGTTTACTTGTGTTTTCTACCGATTTGTCTTGTTGGAAATAAAATAACGGCTTAAAATGTATCTTATTGTTAATTACTAAAAAAAAGTGTAATTATCTTGCATGTCAACCTAAATTTGATGTAACGCGAAAACAACGTATTTTTGACATGTGTTTATATAAACTTTTTTACCCAAAATTCACTGCTCTAACAGATCCTCAAGTAGCGGCTCACATTTAAGATACACCCTGTATATGGCCACAGTTTTGCCCGAGCATGCGCACAAATGCGGGAGTCGTGCTAACGAATTTATATCATATTTGCTATCTCTAATTCAATGTCATGTAAGTGTAGAGTAACGAGTTGTGGCCGTGTGGTGAACGTAATAACCACGAGTATGCTGCTACCATTACCGATAAAGCAAAGAAAGGCTAGCTCCTTCTATTTCTGTCTTTTCTCACACTTGGGAATATAATAAGGATTTCAGAAACGACACTCACTTTGCTAAAATTAGTGCTGTTGTTCCAATGCGAAGTAGGAAATGTATTTACCAGTCTTTAACAGAAAAACATGAAAGTCCCTTTTTAGGTTCTAAACATTTCTTTAAAAACATCTTTCTCAAAACTGACCAATATTCCCTAGCCCTTGAATTTAATACTGCAGTTAAAAATGCACGTTAAGAAGCCCTTAATAATTAAAACCTAGCAAATATTGCGACTGCCCTATATATTCAAATACCCACGTAATACCTGAAAGTACACACCTGCTCAAAAGNTTTAAACTGGAAGACAATTACTCCATACAAAAGTCTGTGATCTCAGNTAATTCAATGTAAATGACTACCTTAACTTAACAAGCAACACAGATTACAAAAGCTAATAACCACATTTAAATGTAAATTCTTGTTTCCTTGTGCCTTTTTGTTTTGGTTCAAGGTCCANTCAAAGACATATAATTCAAGACAAAGACAATGCCTCTGCTATTTTCAAAAAGTAAACCTTGAGAGGTGGTTCTCTGATACATGAAGAAACGATGGAGGAGGTACATACAAGTAATAAATGTTGTAACATAGAAAAAATAAACACGCATCAAAACAACATGGACCAACTTTTTCCAACAGTAGACTAAACATCTGGTTCCATAAAACATGTAAAAATATCTTTTAACATGCACAAATCCCTGGAAAGTCCAATATACAGGGTGCATCAAAATTAACTACTACTTTGAATAGATGTCTGCATTAGGTTTGTTGCACCATAATCAAAGTACCGAGTTTCACTTTTACAGAGTGGGCCCCATATTTGACTATGGCTAATCATTATCTTAAGCGCTGCCACTTTGCGTGTTTACACAAAGTACAGTTTGCACCAAAAGTTCACTAACGACAGTTATATTTAAAGTTTGAGTGAATTCTGCAATTGCTGTTACTGAACTTTGAGGTAAAAAAATTTTATTTACGTAAACATGCAATCTGGCAACAGCGGACGCTTGCCGAATACGTCATCAGCCCTTCACCACTGCAATATACAGTCCCTAAATGGTTTGTTCCCTTGAGAAAGGCATTAAAAGTTCAACAGCTATCCCCAATACAAAAAATCAAAATGCCACCATTTTGTTTTAAGATGGCGTCCAATGAACCTAAGGTGTCCTTTGACGTCTTCTAAAACTTTTTGCAATGTNTATCCACTCGGTCACAACTAAATACAGACCTCACTTCCTTCCTTTTATCAAAGAGAACATTATAATATCAATGAAAATTCTCATGGTAGTAATTAGCAACTGATTAATTAATAACACGACACGAGTAATCTCTGTGTTGAGTTGTATTTACCAAGCGCAGTACTTTACAGACAGGATATGCATGAGATTCTAAGNCCCCATAAATTATACATTCACACTTCAACAACATGCTGTTTGTTGCCGGTAANGAAGAGATAATTGCTCTAACCCTGAAACCGAGATATCCGATGCCACTACCAATAACAGCTGTTGAAAGGCAACAAAGATAATAATTATAGTTATTTACTAACATTTTTATTAATATTAAATATGATGCAACACTTGACAATCTGTATTTATTCAGTGTTTAGTAATCGGTTCGAAGAAGAAACAGGAGCGAAGACAAACACAGCACGTCTGTGAGTTTAAGTAATGGAGATAAGGATTTATATGATCTTATTCAGAAAGCTGAGGCATGTCTTCTTTCCAAGGTTAAAGCAGTCATTAATCTACACACTCCTGACTGCCTGGCATTCTTCAACTTCATCTGGTGCACAATAGTGGCTATGTATAAACACACACACATACATGCACACACATCTATAAACATGACCACTTTTAAACATCAAACGTGTGTGTAGCACTGTCAATACATCCAAGGCAGACATAATATGCAATGTTTAATGTATGCATTTTCATTTGTTAAGTACATTTCTAAAAATAAATATCAGTTTTTGAAAAACTAGTTCGACTTATGCCTGCACGAACGAATACACAGCACATCTAAGGTTTAATTATTAAATATGGGAATTGCTTTAATAACTTCTTTACTTTCTTCCATTCTATACCACTGTAAAATTTATATAAACTTCACAAATGCACCTGTCCCACGAAAATTCAGAACAAAATACTGTACAGGTCCAACTCAGAATGAACATGGCTATCTATTCCCACCTCTCCGCTTATATCCGTGTTACACTGTGGATGATGATGGTATGTGGTGTTCAATGTCGTATTGACACCTGTTGGTGGACAGCAAATTTCAGGTTAATGTGAAAAAAATTCAAGGAATTAAAAAGTGAAAAACATAGCTAATTGCCATATAAACATAAGAGTAATTTATCTAAAAAGCCAGGAGCGAGCTGAACCCCCTTGAAAGAGTTACAGCCACAGTTGATTTAGTGAAATTCTGAGAAACTGCTAAATTAATTTACACACAAACATTGGCTCTCAATATTAAGCATTACTCTCCTCCGATCTTTCCTGGCATGACCATGTTTCTGCTATAGCCAAAGCTGCTTCCAGAAAGATGGGATTTCATTTCCGATCCAGGAAGTATTTCACCGCTGAGCAACTCTTAACTCTTTACAAGGCTCAAGTTCGTCCTATTCTGGAATTTTTTGCCCTCGAGTTTCCAAACTCTGGAACACACTACCATTATCAACTGTTTTCCCTGATACATACAATCTTCAAACCTTCAAAACTAAGGTTCATAAATACTTGCTTTCTTCCTAGTTCTGTGTTTACTTTTGGCACTTACAGCTTTTGCTTATCATAAAAAAAATAAGATATAACATTAAGTCTGCCGAATAATTGTTATCATTTCATGCCACAAAAGCAAATCAGTTTGTATGGGGTTGGCCAATCAGGTTCACTCTTCTTTGAGCAATAACTGATATTGTGGTATGCTACCCCCACATTTTTTTTCTGAGAGTAACATTAACCGATGCTACAGCCTCAGTGACGTAGCTGTTCGGAGAAGTCCTCTGGACAACTGGCCACTGTGTCAGTTCTGGGAGGGAGCTAATATGATTCAAAGCTTAAAAGGTATGCATACAGTTTTGGCTCAACCGTACACCACATACGCAAATTACTGTTAATTTCGCCTGAAAGACGTAAGTGCGAATGTAATTTTTCGTAGCTTGGTAAGTGAACGAAAATTTGCGTTTTAAGCGGTACGAAATTTGCGCTACGCTTCGTTTGGATGTGACAGAATCGATGGTGGTACTGTATATCCACACAGTTCACTGGCCCTTAGCATTTTTAGTCTTTCTCTGCTTTGATTTTAGTTTCCCATATTCACCTTACTCTGAATAATTAACGAAAAATCCAAAACAACAGATCAACAAATAGAATCCTAACATTTTGACCCTTTTTAAATGCGTCCTGTAATTTTAGCTCAACTTATGAGATTCTGTAAATCCTCCACGAGAAAAAGACAGTTAACCTGTAGAATTATAAGGAAGTAGCTACTGGACCGATTTATAAATTCTGAAGGGAGTATTTTGACTCCTCCTTCTTATAAAAAGTTCTTTGTAATTATGTATCTTTAATTCCACACGCCATTCAACCCTTTAATTAATAAACTAAAGCTAACGAACCACACTTCTTGTGCCTCCAATATTGCAGATTATCAGAAAAGTCTTTAAGCCATATCTGTTATGGAACTAATAACCTTGGCATTAAGCTGTCTTTTTTTATCCTTGACAACTTCCAGATTAATCTTCTCCTATTGACGAGATCAAAGAAATACGTGTTCAATATCTTAAAAGTCATTGCCAATTTGATTTATCAGATCTAAACACATGATTTATGATTACACCTTTGAAATCATCTAGGCTAATCTTTGGTTCATCTTGTTTTTCCATATCAGGAATTAAAAAAAAGGATTCAGTAATTGATCTTATCTGTTACTTTTGTAATGGATTACTTAACTGTGTTTACTTTGCTTACTGATAATGCAAGGTCAATTATCCCATACCAACAAGTAACCGAGTAAGGTAAGATAAAATTAGCTTTACAAACACAATGATTTTGGTGATGCTAAAATGATATTGTCTAAGACAGACAAGTTTATCACTTTATTACCTTCCACTATGAATTGGCAATATTTCGCTCAGATTTACCTTCGGACTTTATCAAGCTTCAAATGGTTTAACTCAGGGGCGGCTTGTGCTAAAAGGCTGCAAGGCTGCAGCCTTCCCAGACGTTTCAGAAGGAATTGTTTTTTGTTTTATTTTTGGAATAAATATGTCTTCCTAACTTCTGAAAAGATCATCAATGGCTTTCATTCTATGAATGCGCAACATCTTCGCAATACCCGATTTTGCTTCCGACCTAACCGTGAAAACTAGTACCTTCTAAGAGGCTGCCAGTCTATAAATGACCCACAGAGTATTGCCACAAACAAAGTATGAATCCATTTCACCCCTCGTTCACCATAGGCCAGTTTAGGCTGCAAAAATTGCAGTCCGGGGTTACTAGGACACGTTCGGCACCCTTCGGCTACTTTCGACACGTTTGAAGCCACCTGTCACTCGTTGTATTGGAATCAGCGTTGTTGCAAACGGGGAAATTTCCCGCGGCACAGGGACATTTTGATTCAAAAAAGTTGAAAAGGAAAATTACTGTTAAAAAGCTTAAATTGCAGGGTAATTCCGTATTGTTCTTATTTCTTCTTTAATACGTATTAAAAGATGAAATATTTAATTTATGTTTTATTTTAATGATTGTCAGTTGCTGGTATGAATATCTTTTTTTATGTGGATATGCTTTAAATAATACGATATCAGACTCAGTATCGTACTGGATGTATACAACACAACGTGTGAATTACCATTATTAGTTTCAGATGATAAGGCTCGCAAACGTCAAACAGTAGATTATACGATACTATTTCAGGTGTGTAATGTAGAAGCCTCTGTGAATAAATACCCAGTTTATTAAATGCTCGATAAAAGTTTAATAAATGCTCCAGATAAACAATTTTGAGAGTAGGTTTTATTCAGTATTTAAGATATTATAAACTTCTGTTAGTAAAAAAGTGAGAAACTGGAAAACTAAGGAAGCAGTATTTGTTTATATAAATATGTCATTATAATGGTTTCTCATAAATAAAAGCCTGCATATCTGCCTACTATGGGATAAACATGCAGCCCCTCCAGGTCAAAAATCCATGAGCCGACACTGCTTTAACTAATTGGCCAGTTGCTTTGAAACTGTTATGCCTTTGTACTGGTCTGGAACGTACCGTACCAGCATCGATTCTGTCACATCCAAACGAAGCGTAGCACGCAATTCCGTTTCGCTTAAAATGCAAATTTTCGTTCACTTACCAAGCTACGAAAAATTTCATTCGCTAGACGTAGCGAATTTAATTTTTCGTAGCTCGGTAAGTGAACGAAAATTTGCGTTTTAAGCGAAACGAAATTTCGCGCTACACTTCGTTTGGATGTGACAGAATCGATGCTGGTACTGTAGCAACCAGAGTCAATCTCAAACTTACTGTCAGCCAACAAGTTCTTAACCCCTTGCCTGTTTTTTCTAGTTGCACGATTATGTCTCTACACGTGCCAATTTAAATATACAGGTTGTAGTTTACTTAACATCCGCTTGCAAAAAATGTCATGTCTTCGTTAATTTTTTCCTTAGAAACACATGTTTTGAAACAGAATTTGTGAAATTAATTAGACTACAATACGGTGCAAAAAAATGTTGACATAGTTATTGTTCATACATTCGTAATAGTCCCTATTCACGCGACAGTTTTTAAAACGCGGAGCTACACGAAACTGCTGCTGCACTTTGAGGTTCATCACCAGTTATAGAGTTTTCACATGCATAATCTGAAATATCATCATCAGATTCATCTTCACTGCCATTTGACATTTTATCCTCTGTCTCACTGTTATAAATAAAGATGTAATCTTCATCTTTAATAACTCTTGTAGAAATTACAATTTCTACTTTTTATTTAAATGTCTGATTTTATTAAATAATGAGTAATTAGATCTTTGAATTAAGTGTTCGAATCATAAACGAACACACGCTCATGAAAATGCGTTCTCATGCAATCAGAAAGGATATGTTTATCTATCGGCATTCAGAATATGTAGAACACAGCACTGCCAGTGTCATCGAGTATGGGTATTTCACTATGAAGGTGAATTTAAGTAGATACGTGCAAATAACCGACATGCCACACGAGGTATACGTGATGGTAGTTTATTGATCGCCGATGCCTTGAACTTGGTTATTGTTTATGTTTCACAAGTATAGCTTGGCAATGTTGAACTGCGAAAGCGATTGATTTTCGATAGAGGAGACTTGGGCAGTAGACTCCGGAGTGATCACTTCGCAAAGCTGGCGATAGAGATTATTCTGGGGGTAAAGCTGTGTCCAAGTAAATGATTACGACATTTTATCAAGCTAGAAGAGGCACATAGTAAGGTATTGTACGTAATTGGTATTTGTTTGCAAGGCAAACTTCATTTTTATTTGAGATCAAACATATTTGATGTTTGAAGTATTTTACTTTGCTGGCACACGACTTTTTGATGAAATATTGATTTATAGTTTTGGTCAATGAAGTGTTGAATTATAATTTTGATCTAGAGTATTTTATCTGATTGAAACGAACGTATTTTGAGAGTAAAGCAAGTAAATATACCTACTTAAATAGATGGTTTTGTCTACTACGATTTTACCTATTTACCCGTACTCTGAAGTTATTAAATATCATTTTGTACCTGGATGTGAATTTTGTGGTTTGAAAAGAATTAATATATATAATTTAATAATTAATATAGTTTTGATCTATAGTATTTTATCTGATTGCAAGGAATGCATTGAAGAGCAAGGGGAGTAAATGTACTTACTTAAATAGACGTTTTTTT
>KZ883746.1:11879-23823 GCA_003456935.1 Machilis hrabei
ACTAGAGCAGCTGCCCGTTCTGCGTACGGGATAAAATTCCGTTGCGTCTTTTAATTTCTCGCTTTGTACATTTCAATCCTTTTCAGGACTTTGGAAAATATAATACCATCCAAATGGACTCAATAATCCTCCCCTATGTCAGGATGTTTTTAGTTTATATAATAATATCTGATAAACGTCTGTAACGTGTTTCAATTTGCGACAGTGTAGTGAGTGTCCGTTGCTACTCCATCTGGTGGCTATGGAATGAATTACTCTAGTTGGCAAAAGCAGGTACTTGGTTGCTATGGCAGCTATAGCTTCAGTGTTTTGATACAAAGTTCAAGTCAATGATTTATTATGGAGAAAAGAAATCGATCTGTGATCGAACCAGTGTACTTTCAGCAATAAAAAATATGCCTATAATCTAAGTTGGATCGGTACAAAAAGGTGTGTGTTTTTTTTTGTGTGTGTGTAATCTGACCAACCAGTCCTGAGAAATAAGCTAACATCCATACAGACATTGGGTTTTTACATGTACAGATATATGAAAATGTAGGAAAAATTGCATCACATATTTAAAAACAACTGCGGCAACAATATTAGACAGCAAAACCTGTTCAGGCCTCAGCAGATTCTTTGTTACGATGATCGTTATACGCTTCCAACAACATCCCTCGTCTTTCATTCCTCCAGTTTTATTGTGATAGCCTCTTTGTTCTTGACAGGTAGTTAGCTTGCCACTTGCAGATGCGTTGTAACCGGGTCAATAAAACCCACTCCACACTCAAATTGAGGTTCCGAAAAATTCANTGTGAAAGCTTTTCCCGTTCACGTAAATCTCGATTAAATCGGGCGTGCGCTTAAGCCCTCGTTTAGCCTCAATTACCAATTGGAGCTTGCAACTGCGAAATTCAAATGGAGCATGCCTCCAATTTGCTGGAGCTTTTAGCCAATCTGGGGCCGTAACGTGATTAGCGGAGAAGAGTTTTTTTTTCTGTAAAATGTAAATGTAATTACCTTAAATCATACAGGAGATCACTATATCCCTTCTGTAGAAAGAGCAGGTTATATATGTCTACAGGGGGTTCCCAAAATGGTGCCCAATAATTACAGTGCTGTATTCTCGCTTTTTTATCTCAAATAACTCACTCCAACACCGTTATTGCTAAAAGTGAACACAGAACTAGGAAGAAAGCACGTGTTTATGAACCTTTGTTCTGAAGGGTTGAAGACTGTACGTTTCAGTGGAAACAAACGACAGCAAAGAGTTCCAGTTTGAAACTCAAAGAAAAAATGTGGAACTTAATTAGGCTAATATGTGCGTTAAAAACTTGGCCAAGCAAGGATGACACGAGACACATCGCCTAAAGCTAGTTCCTCAATGACGAGGCGCGGGCGGCGCTGCGCTCTGTGTGGCTTATGATCACTAAATAAAATAAATATATTTAATCCAATAATCAATGCGCCGCGCAGCCCACACCTAACCACGCCTCGCCATTGAGGAACTAGATATAGAGTAACAACATGGGAGCAGCAGGAGGAACCAAAGTTTCGAGTTCAGTAGAGTAGTGGTAACGGTAATACAGATAAACGTCAGACACTTACGCCAATCCTATTACGGAAGATGGCCGACTCAATTTTAATATTTACGTTGCACTTTTGTTTCATATTTGAAGTAACACTATTGGTCGGAACGGTGAGTTTAGTAACTATCACTATCTATGTATATGTTAATTTTTTTTCATATATAAATTTTAATCTGAATGTTTGTTGACAATGGTTAATTAATTTATAATCTACTTAGTTGGNCATTATCTATTATCTGGTTAGCTCTATTTGCTACGTTTCGAAAAGTATCTCTACTCTCATCATCAGGCATCTTGAAATCGCTGATTCTGAGGAATTTATCTGGGCTTCAAACCCACGATCCTCGGTCGAGTATGTTATCCACTTGGCTACCCTGATGGTAGCTGAGAGTAGTTATATATCTCGAAACGTTGCAAATAAAGCTAACCAGACAATGGATAATGTCCAACTAAGTAGTATAGAAAAAATGTACAGATTTACCTAAACATTCCGCAAAAAATATTACAGAAAAAATCACGGTATGCAGTTTTTTGTTGTTAGTTACTAATCTCGTCGTTCTGACCAAATGACATTGCCTTAACGTTATATACAGGGTGATGAAAAATTGGCGCACACGGACTTCACCACGCGATCCTATGGGTCCGATTTTGTTAAAAAAAAATCCTAGAGTTCTCAGTCCAATAGTTCTGCTGTCATTTAAAGAAGCTTCTATGGACTAACAATTCTAAACAAAATGCGATAACAATCCCATTCGGGAGCTTTGACATTATGCTAGAAAAGCAACGTGGCTTACGTAATTGATTATACTTAATAACTTTGGTAGAAACTGATTAATTATACCATTATTAGGTGACCATGACATTACCAAATTATGAAGTAAACATTAATCCCAATGCCCAAATAAATGTGTAATACACGTTTACTTTCTGTAAACTTTCTTACATTACGTTAGACTACGTGAACACAAAAATCACTTAGCACTACAGTCAGAAACACAAATAATTAAGAGATCGAGGCCCGTATTCACAGTTGTTTTGGAGAGTTACTAAATTGAAACTAAACTGTGATTAGTCAAATTTACAAGTTTTCGTATTCAGAGACCGTGATTAGCGCTAAATACACCTTAGAATAGCTTCCTAATTTAGATACGCCAGGGGGGTACTTTAACTTCATTCTAAATTGTATTTAGGAGTCAAATCAACATGGACGACTTGGAAAAAGTGAGAGAAGTTAGACGACATTTATTAAATTCTGGTCATTTTCGTATATATGTGGACAGAACATTATGATAAATAAAGATAAGGACATACCAAATTCTTATTTAATTAATACAGCAACTGCCAAAGGCCGATTTAATCGGCTGAATGCGGTTTAAAAATGATAGGCCTAGAACCATATATAGTTTCCGTATTCTGTTGATAGTTCATCCGTTTCTCAAGAGGGGACAGAACAAACAAGGACAACCTTTACACTTCACTGCCACCTACCGTTAAAATTATGTACTTTATCTAAANATTTGAATGGGAGACAAGTTGAGGTGCTCGGAATGACAGTAGGCTTCGGAAATCTTCGCCAGAAAACGACGATTACGACCAATCACCGGACGTTNAGTGTTTGGCAACGCCGTGCTGTCGCCAACTTCGTTTGATGAGTCGTTTCAAATTGAAATCAAGTTAGATACGGTTTCTGATTACACTCTGAATATGCCAAAGTTAGATAGAATTTAAATTACTCTAAGTTAGAGAGTATTTAAACTCTTACTAGCAATGGACTATGAATACGGGCCCGAGTGATACAAGTGGGTGTAACAAAAACAACATTCAAAGGAGAAAAGGGCATTGTCAAGATAGGCGCACAATCCCTCAAAACACGTTTTGATATATTTTCTGGAAAAGAAATCAAAACGTGTTTGGGGAACTGTGCACCTATCTTGACAATGGATAGATACCCTTCACTCCTTTAAATGTTGTTTTTGTTACTCTCACTTCTATCACTCAACCTCTTAATTATTTGTGTGTCTGATTGTGGTACTGTGTGATGTTTGTTTTCATGTAGTCTAAAGTCATGTAATAATGTGAGCAAGTTTACAGAAACTAAACGTGTATTGCAAATTTATTTGTGCATTGACATTAATTTTTATATCATAATTTGGTAATGTCATGGTAACCTAATAATCAGTTTCTACCAAACTTATAATTAATTACGTAAGCCACGTTGCTTTTCTAGCATAATGTCAAAACTCCAGAAGGGGATTGTTATCGCATTTTGTTTAGAATTGTTAGGCAATAGAAAGTTCATTTCTATCGTGCATTTCTTTCAATATGTTAAAATTTAAGCAAAGAAAAAAATCAAATACAACTGTAACTTAAATCCTCAAGAACAGTTTCTTATCATAATTTTAAAATGTAAATGACTTATAAAAAAAAGAGAGGAATGCGTAGAGCACTAATATTCTATCCGGTCTTGAACCCACCACCTCTGACACCTTAGCAAGACACGTTACACTTGGCTACTTTGAACTTTCATATTCTGCTTATAAAAAGTGATAAACTTTTTGTTAATGTGAAAATACAAAGGTGGTATTTCTGGCAGATGGGTGTGGCCTGACTGTAATTTTGCACATGATTGGCTGGTTAAATCCTTAAATTACGGCAAAACTATTGGACTGAGAACTCTAGAGACAAAATTGATAACGAAATCAGCCTCATAGGATGCGCCAATTTTTCATCACCCTGTATATATTACCTCTTGTAGTTCTTCTTTGGGGGATTTGTGTTTTGGAGGAAATCTATATTTGAGCCAACATCAACAAAATTTAAATGTTACCATGGCTTTAAAATTATTTTAAAAAAAATTCTGATTAGGGCGTAACGGAGCAAAAATAGTGTATAAACAGCTCTTACTTATCTTGCTTATCGCTGAATAAAACATGTATGCTGAAATTTTTACCACCTGTGACATTTTATTTTGTGGAATTCATTGTTTGATCCTCAATTGTTTTTCTAACATACTTTACTTTACAAATGTCCTATCTCTTTCGAATGGCTTATTATGCATTAAGGTGATCCAGTAGTAATAATACTCCTTGGGGTTTTCCTGATAGGAAAATAAAATACCTCAATCAATTGTTCGAATTAAAAACTTGTAAAATATCACACCATTCATTTTGTAGTGAAAACAAGATTGGATCATTTGATCGCAATGTGCCTGTTTTGTGTTACACACACGTATTAAATATTCCAATGTTTTAATANNCGTTTTCACTGCATAAATTTCCGCGTGCTTTGTTATTGATTACCTGTCTTTCAAGCGTAGAAAATGTTTTATTTTTTCACCACATTTTACTCAAAAAATGGTTAAAGTATCTGACACATGTCAAAACCAATATCGTTTCATTGAAAGCTAAGTAGATTTTGAGCTACATGAAATGCCTAAATTGGTTTTAGGAAACAGAACCACGATAAAAAAATACACATAATTTTCTTGGGAAATGCAATACAGTCCTGGACTATTTCATGTATCTTAGTATTGTGGTTCTTTGAACTGTAGACCTCATTCACCTGCATATATGCCATTTGATTCCACTAAAACTACAGAATATGCGGCTAAATATGAAACTATAAAATAGCTGCCATGTAATAATGAACAATTTAATATAGCAAAGTATTTCACAGTTTGACCATCTGGGTGAGCCACTATTGAAATTTGCTAAACGTTTTGGTAGATATGGCCATAGTCCTTGGTGGTTAAACGCCCAAAGCTGTTCTTATTGCAATGGTCTAATGGAGACCCCATCCGTGTCATAACAAAGCTTCACGATGATTGAATTGTACCACTCACTCGACACATAAACCGGTGATGAGTTCTTTTACGTCGAACACTTATCTATGGGACCCCACTTTTAACACCCCTCAAGAAGACGCCTTTGATCTCAGTGTGGAGTGCTTCACAGGCAGACTTGTAGGATAGCCCTTTACACTCAGAGTTATGAGTCAGCCTTGGGATTTGAACCCGGTACCTCTACCACTAATCCAACCTGTCGGTGCTAAAATAAATATGTTTTATTATTTTACAGTACTGTATTACCTGTTAAGAGAGAGAGAGATTTTACGTATTTTTTTGTTATTAAATTTCACGGATGATATAGAGATATTTCGCACTTGTTTTCGGTGTCATACCAATGTTGTTGAAGCCAACACGAAAATTTTGAGACCGATCGATGGCGCGATTACGATGCAGTGTTGTCACACCAGCGCTTTCCAACGCCTGGAAACGAAACCCATGAAACAGCACGATTATCTACGAATTTATCTGTTAAATATGCGGTAAAGTGTACTTTTCTTGATACAAAATGAAACTAGCAGATTTAATTCATCAGAGAATATGTTTTTAGAGACCAGATGTTCGTACTGCCACCCCACAAATTTAAATTTAAGAGTACAGATCTATGTCAAAGATAAAATTTTCGTAAAACCTTCGTTCTTTTTTTTTTTAATCTGCATTGCAATTTTACCCTGGTTTGACTGGTGATATCAGATTTAGTGTAAGTACAAATTTGATCGATTTAGCATTTTTACTACAGTTGGTAGTGNCCCTTTCTCTTAACCCACCCTTTTANCTGAATCGTGGTCGCTGGTCACGCTGGCTCGGATTTCAGGGGTTAGCGCAGGTAGACAGCTTCTTCTTTCCTTGTCGCTGACTATAATGCTTGACAGGACTNTATTCAACCGACGATATGTTCGATATTAGTGCAGGAAATTGCACTTTTTACGAGCGAAGTGTGATCAATATTGGGAAAAAATAAAAATACATATTCACACAAGGTGGTCTTTCGCATCTTCGAAACTGCTCAAACTATTTTAAGTGAACCTTAGTTTTGCATGCAGAGGTATAGCTTTGGAGTGATAAATGGATGTCATGATAATACTGAATGGAAAGACTTTAGTGTACCTTAATTTAACGTTTATCCTTCGTGAAGAACTGTAGATTAAAACGTGAATGTCAAGAGATAGAAGTTTTGTAATTTCATTTATCAAAGGCTTGCCTTGCAAAAGAGAGGGAGTCTGGGGAAAACGAGACGAGATAAGGGATTTGGGTTTCAAGAAAACCGTCTGAAAGAAGAGGAATGGAAGGAAGGAGAAACTGGTCGCCAACTTGGGGATCTGAGAACAACCTCATTACGCCCTGTTGGAAGAAGATCCGATTTTCTTTGGGAATACACTCAGAAAGAAAGGACAGCTTTCCTTCTCCAAGGATTCTTCAAAAAATTTCATGGACTGCAGTATCGTATTGAAAAGAGTAAATTGTAAGAGTTTTTGGAAATGACATTTAAAATCAAAGGTCGTTAGAAATCGTGCAAAACTCTGACAATTAAGTCTCCAACTTTTCAAATTGTCGTCTCTGATAGAAACTTTTGAGTTCATTCAAATTTTAGAAAGGTTTGTGGTGAGATTTTTTTTTATTGTCACTGCCATAGTATTTGTCATACACAAGATTTTAATTTATTTAAGTATTTTATCTAATCCATAACGGATATTTTGTAATAAAAAGGGAGGTAAATAAAGTCTATACGAATTACGATTTATTTCAGAAGGACACTCAAAACTTCCTATGATTAAGACAGAACTAGTGTAACAAATACTGAACTTGTCGTCAGTGCTGTACTTAATCCTGGAAACAACTACCGTTTCCAGTATTGACCCATGTGCTTCACCGTTGGATTTACTTAGAACATGATCGGGGTTGAAATCCAAAGGCTGGCACCTAACGCTGAGTATAAAGGGTTATCCTACGAGTTTGCTTGTGAATCACTCCACTCTAAGGTATGATCGTAGATGTCTTGTAGGAGGTACGTTAAAAGTGAGGTCCCATCGATAAGTGTTCAATGTACAAGAACCCACTGCCGGCTATATGTCAAATGAGTGGCTAAAGTGAATCAGCCTGAAGTGTGTTTACGACGCGGATGGGGTCTTCTTTAGACATTATATGTTCGAAACGTAAGACGATAATATCATGGTTCACTCACTCATAATTCGAGAGACGGGTACGAAGGACAACACATCGGTAAAGATGAACTCCAAGAAAAGAAGCGGCGAGTCGGGGGAGGCAGCGTCATCACCTTGCTCAACGAATAGAGACTCAAAACCACTTGCCAGAGTGCACATAGGTGCTGCCAGTCTACACCATCATGACTGTGCCTGGGTTAGAGCTTGAAAGGACGTTGCTACACATTCTTCTCGGGGATCCTGATGTAGTCGAGGCTCCGGCCAAAGNTCAGAAGGTGACCAAGTCGATCTCAAGAAAAGATGTCAAATTCCAAACTGGCCTCTTCACCAATCACGAGGCATCTACTCAAACAGACCACACGGTCACATCCATCCCAATGGCAGAGGACACGACTGTAAATGTCGTTATGGAAACAGTTAACAGACTACACGGTCACATCCATTCCAGCGGCAGAGGACACGACCGTAGATGTCGTTATGGAACTACCAACAGCCTCTCTCTCTGCTCCACCGCAGCCGGCAAAGCAGAAGAAAGCCGTCGCCAACAAAGACCCCAGTACGGTCGCTCAAGTTGTGCTTGACCAGGATACTCCTGTCCTACGAGCNGTTTTCATTCAATCGCGCAAAACCAAACATCTCACCACTTTCGTGAGATGATTTTGCAATTCTGAAACGGCATCAAAGCTACTGGAGGATGGACTCGTCATCAATGGGCAAGTGTTTAAGGTGGAAAAGTTTAGGCCATTCACTCCTATGCCACAGCGGCCGCCAAACCACTACACAGCAACGAAGAAAACGCCACAACCGTCCTGCATTCCACCCGAATTCACGTCCATGCTAACCTGCATGAACGACGCCCTACGGAAGCCAACAGCTGCCATTGATCAGCTACCTACAAATACTGGCACCTGATTGGCTGCTACCATGAAAAGGGCCGACCTACTTCTACCAGCCTGAACATCCGGCCCTGCTGACATTTTCTCAACCTACACGACGGTACCTTGCAGGTGTATCTACATCAACCGGCCTAAGAAGTACCCGTTGCGGTATACACTTGGCCGCCTACAATTGGCACGTAGAGAGAGAGAAATATATAATATCATAGTAATCACTCGATGAGAATGGGAGTCTCCATTAGAGTTAAGGCTGCGCACACAGGACATGATCTCATGCGAAGCAACGTCGAGCGCCTTGGGTTCAAGTGAACTGCAGCCCTTTCACTTTGCTTCCTTTCCGTTCTACCGCTCTACGGTGCTTCAAATCCAACAGATTTCGCGTTAATGTTCAAAGATGGTGACCCGGTCTAGAGCGCCTTCGTGCGACGTTGCTTTGCATGAGATCGTGTCCTGTGTTCTCGGGCCTTAATGCTGTCGAAACGGTGGGATCATAAACTCGGAGCGTTACCCCTGTCAATAAGCTTTGGAATGCTGTATTATATACAGTATATTAAAGTAGTTTGACCGAATTCGAGAATGCAAGCGGCCTCCTTGTCAAAGTATCTATCTTTATAGTTTCACAATCGTTAATCGCTAACATATTGTGCTCGTAAAAATTGAACTTTATCGCATTAATTTCGGACATATTGTTAGTTGAATACAGCCCTGCTTTCTGTAGTTGTATGACGAAGCCATAACTCTATACCTTTAAATTTTAATTTGTGGGTATCTGTGCGAGTATCTGGCCTCTACAGACATATTTCCTAATGAATTACATCAGCTAGTTACATTTTCTACCAAGAAAAGTAGATGTAACCGCACATTTAAGAGAGGTTTTCGTAAAAATTCATGATGATCAGTGTCTCTAGTACCACATTTCCCGGAGAACGCTGCTTGACAACGTTGTAGCGTAAGGGTAATTATAAATGAACAGTGCTTTCAAAATTCGCTTATGAATGAGCAACTACTACAGTTTCAGTATTGCCAACCTAAAGGACAATGTGATGTTGCCACGTTGCAGCGGAGGATTTATCATCTTTCTGCATGCACACATTGTATGTCCGGTTTAGATATGACTTCACACTGTTATTCTTAGCAAAATTACGTTCTAAGAATCTATTTTGTATCAATTAGATGAAACCTAACGAGCATTTATGCCATATTTTACATCTCTGAACATACGTTTCAACTTTCAACAGCAGTTGATATGGTCCTGAATACTAGTGAAAGTATAGTCTTTTATTTCGTTGTTTATTTTATTGCTAAATTGGAGACATGCATTTCAATTTTAAAAATTATTAGGAACTAAATCGTTTGTGAAGACGTATTTTTTTTTTGCCATTATAGAAGTATAAAACCAGTAAAAGAAAAGGTCACACGGTAATTCACTTAACTCTTTCCTAAATCGCTCAAACTAGCTTACTGTAAGTAAACGGTTTAGTATCATAAGAGCATGTTTTCCATAATTTCTTATGCACACATGTAAAGTGTTCTCACTTCAGCTTCCTACAACCATGCAAATATAGCCTACCCTCAAATNTTCAATAAAGAACACTGATGCAGATGTTCAACTTACGTCAGTTAGTTTCGAAGCCATTAACTGCACGTGCAATGTTGACAGACATATCCCCATTGGCGTTGACGCCTTCCTCATAAGTTAAACTAGTTAGCTACCCTAATGTCTATAAACAAGTTATGGGTGGTTGGATTGTCTTACATCCCGTTTCGCAGACGTTTGGAAAGCTCTTGAATTCCACATGTGTGCCCTTCTTCAACTCCACATGTTGACATACAAAAAACTCATGTTCCCGAGCATGCAAAGTGTCGCCTCACACGAGAGGTTCTGCTTTTGACAGAGCATCAGGGAAAGGGGAAAACTCAAAACAAAAACGTGTGGCATCCCTTCAACACATATTGAAGTTTTCAAAACCATGACACATCAGCTTTGGCAAGGTTATAGGAACACACATATATTTTTAAAAGTAAAAAATATTTATAGTCAACTCCCTATTATCCGGAATAATGCAAAATCAACAGATACACCAAATACTAAAACGACAATTATCTTTCCACGATCATTAAATTTNATAAGCTATAGAAGGACAGTGAGTAGGAAACACCAGACGTGAGGGAGTTGCAAANACTTACTTTCCTTAGCTATTTCTCACCGCATAAAAAAATATGTGCTGTTTGCAGCCATGTATATACAGAACAACTCTTCATAGACATAATTGAGGGCAATATCCTCCTATTAATAGGCCTTAAATATTCTCACCCCATTTGGGGATCGAACCCTGTACCTTCGGCACCAACTCACCTAGCACCAGAAAATGTGCACGATAGCCAGCCATATCTAAATTATGAGACAAATTGGTCGGTTATATCGTACACATTACTCCTCAACATGGATACTGGGACCTAGTAAGTAATTACTTACTCATGTAATCCTTAATATATAGGATTTAGGTAGTGGTCCTCCCGGAGAAAGGTCTAAATTCTCATAAGCATTATCCTCCTATTATCATATTTAAGGATAATGCTCTTTAAGTAATGTTCAAAGTCCTCGAGGCCAACGCTCCTGAGCGCGTTACCTATACATTATTATGAGTCAGTATTGCTCAGAACAAATGATGATGATAATTATATGTGGTATTTAACGTCCTATCGACGCTAGATAGGTCATTTCCGGACGATGATCAATGCTTATTTTTTTAGCAATTGAGATGAATAGACATTACAAACATCCATGTCTTACGGGGGATTCAAACTTACAACCCACACTACAGAGATAGGTAAGCTAACCACTAGATCAGACTCGAGTTATATTCACCGTAATATAATAAGTTGTGTTGAAGTAACGTGAAATCGCTTTTAAAGGTACGATAGAACATACTTTGTACCACATAGTTACAATTAAATCACTAAAGCCAAGTCTTTTGTGTTAGAATATTGACTTCGAATATTTAATTATAACTGTTATGTGGTACAAAGTATGTGCTATCGTACCTGTGAAGTCATTTTCACTTAACTTTAACGAAACTAATTAAATCACGAGATTTATTTGCAAACTCAAAGATAATACTCCCTAGTTTGGAATCTGAAATTTGCTGACTTGTAATAATATGTAGGTATTTGGGCTGGATCAAAATTGACGACCTTCCTATTTATATGAATGAATGTATACGATAAAACACATTTTTCTGTATAAATGCTTAAACTTTGATATCACATAACTCACTGGAACTTTTAAGTTTAGCGTTTGTTATTTTTAAGAAATGTTTAGCTCAAAACTATTATTTTGCTGTTTTCCTCTTAACTCTGTCCTTTCCACGGCTCATTACCTCGCATGTTCGCTCAGAAGACGCTGTTGACATATTTCCCATGGAAACAAATTTCACAAACCGGAAAAAATATGCCATAAAACTCGATGGGGAA
>KZ883749.1:0-13156 GCA_003456935.1 Machilis hrabei
TTACCCATCATCTTGTTGCAATAGTTTAATAGTCCCTATCTTAAATTCTGGCAAACTTAAGACTTCGCTATCTAGCTATCGCCCAATATCATTAACGAGCTGCATGTCGAAGACAATAGAGATAATTGTTAATTGCAGGCTAATCTGGTTTTTGGAATCGAACCACCTGTTAAGCCTAATTCAGTGCGGTTTCCGGTCACACCATTCATCTCTAGACCATCTGGTTAACATTGAAGCGGCAATTAAGGACTCTTTCTTACAACACCATCACCTAGTGGCAGTCTTTTTTTTCGAATTAGAGAGGGCTTATGACACCCCCTGGTGTTACGGCATCATGCATACACTTCACGAATGGGGACTTCGGGGCCATTTACCAACGTTTGTGTCCAAGTTCATGTCATCCAGGTTCTTCCAGGTCCATGTTGGCTCAGTGCTGTCAACACGTTTTGACCAAGAAAAAAGAGTACCTGAATGCTCCATCCTCAGCGTAACACTCTTTGCCATCTCTATCAATGGTCTACCGTCCACTGTCATACACCCTGTATGATCGTCCTTGTACGTTGATGACTTTGCCATCTAATACAGCTCACACAATATCTCCACCTGTGCCAGACAATTATAACTCGTCATAAACAAAACTTATCGTTTGTGCTGTCTGAACGGCTTCAAGTTCTCCATTACCAAAACCAAATGCATGCACTATACCCATCTCCGTGCCTTACATTCCGAACCAGATCTCTTTTTAATCAACAGCCAGTTACCGTATGCACACTCGCTCCGTTTTCTTGGACTCAGTTTTGACAGAAAGCTCACTTGGAAGCCCCACCTACAAAGATTGAAAATCCCCTGTCTGAAGACCTTGAATATCTTAAAGGTACTTAGTGGCACATCATGGGTTTCAGACAGGAAATGCATGCTGAACTTTGACCGTGCTCGAATCCGTTCCCGTTTAGACTATGAAATTATCGTATGATTCACCCAGACCGTTCTACATAAAGACACTTCAAAGCATACACCACACAGGCCTAAGACTCAGTATTGGAGCATTCCAAATAGCTCTTTCAACAGTTTGTATTCAGAATCCGGCGAACCATCACTCTATTACCGGAGGAAGAAACTTCTTTTCAACTACGTCAGCAAGCTTAGACCTTTGAAGAACCACCCATTCTATGACAGATTTTTACAGCCCCATTTTGAATAACACTAAAACATTCAAATACATTCTACCCGATCAGTGGGCATTCGCTTTCTAGATGCCATCACACCTTTGCCCATCACAATACCATCATTACCACACTGGCTTCACAGTCGGCTATAGTGTATTCTCGACTTGGTCGCATTGGGAAAAGACAACACTCCACCCTCCGTCTTCTGCCAACTTTTTCTGCAGATAATATCCGCCTACCCAGAACATAAAAGCATCTACACTACCGGCTCAAAGACAGAAAGGGGTGTTGGATATACCTTTGTTGCACGTGGAGGCACACACCCCTTTGGCCTACACCCTCTTTCAAGTGTCTTTACCGCAAAACTGTTTGCGATTTTTCTATCTCTGAAATTTTTCCTCAAAAATGTAAAGAGTTTTGACTGTTTTTAAGTTTTAAAGAGTGTTTCTTTATTTAGTTAAGTTTGATCTTATTTTTTGTGATAGTTTGATCCCAAAAATGAAGTAATTATTCTTTGGTACATTCTTGGGAATAATAGGGATTAATGCGTAATGTTTAAACCTATCGCGAGCAAACTGAGAATCGTGTTTTAAAAATCTTAGTTATGCATAGTCAGGGATCATAATCGTCATCCAATCACATTAGGACGTGTGGTAGAGTCAGAATAAAGGTGAAGTGGACAGGCCTACGCACTGGAAGTTTAGCAACGCAATCGGAAGTTGGGAGAGATATTGAATAATAGCCGAGCAAGGCACTGGAGTGAATGTGAGACACAGTATCTCTGTTGAAAGCCGGAGGAGTTAACGAAAAAAAAATAATGCAATGTTGGGACACAAAAATGACAGTAATATTGTAATAGAATAACGAAGAAAGTTGTAGTGCACTTAAATTAGTAACTAGAGTCATCTTCAGATAAAAACAGTGACTGTTTCGAGGAAGCACGGACATAGGGGAATTTTGGGTGCCAAGGAGGTATAATATCCGAAGACCGAGAGAGATGTGGCAACGAAGCGCACCAGTGAGAGGACTTGGAAAGCATGGCTGAAAAAGAGAGTAAATAAAAATGATGGGAGAGAGTAAACTAACAAAAATATAGTGATCACACGAGATTTAGTGAATTGAAGTATATGTCATAATAAGAGATGATATTCGTGATACACACCTCAAAGTGAGAAGGCAATCCTTTAAAAAGAAGGCAAGTGTGAAGACACACGAAAACTGTGATCGCACTATGCGATTGGTGAAAATGAGAAAGGATATGTACCGGAAAACCTACGAACGATACAAGTTGTCTACGAACAAGTAGGAGCAAACTTGAAGAAAGCAGATTTGACGAACCAGAAGCATCGAGAGAAGAATCAGCGGGCTAAAAAGTTCAGTCTAGGAGATATTGTTTACTTGTATAATCCAGATACGAAAACGGGAAGGACAGCCAAGTTTGAAAAACAATATCGGGGACCGTATCGCGTTATCCNAATTCTAGATAAGCTNGTATATGAGANAAGGTACATTTACAACCCCAGAGAGAAAGTGAANAAGGTGGATTTGGATCGTCTNAAACCAGGCCATGTCAGGGCAACATATCCAAGCGAGGATGAAGTGAAGGAGGCCTTCGATGAAGTAGCTGACGACGCAGTTGATTGGCAACAGATGACGCTGCCAATTACAGATCCGAACTAAAAAGCCCAAGTTAGCATAGCGCATGTAGCGAGTGCTGGAACAAGAGGGACTGACAGACAGAACATGTTACAACATCCATACCCGTTAAGAAGCAGAGGCCAAGCTCCCACAGTATGTAACTGTGAATGTCCAGAATAAATACCTGCCACATCAGCATTGGAGTCCGAACCCAGAAAACAGACGTTAGTTACTCAAAGAAGGGAAGAGGCCATGACTACTGATAGGAGCAGATCAGGAAATAATTCAATCACAGGACATACCACACAACAGGAAGAGGCCATATCATGTGCTGAACTTAACCATCGAGAGAGGAAGCTATACGACAAGCAGGTCGACAGATATATGAGGTAATAAGAAATCACGAGATTCGCATGAGCGAAACGATTAGGAGCAATCGTAGTTCACATAATGAGTCGAGCAGAAACTTGGGAAGATGATCTCTAAGTGAACAGGCTTGCTATGATGGAAGTCGGACTCTACGAGATAATACGTCAGATAACCAAGCCGACAGAAGCAATACAGCCAGTGGTGCTGGAAGAAATAACTCTAGAAGGAGTGAAGGGAATGAGTCCCTGAACCAAAGAGCTTACACTGAGGTAGGACGGCGTCCAAGAGAAAACAACTCTGGGAACCGTGCCAATAGATCAGGAGTAAGATATCAACTACGAGGTACGGCAGTGCCGAAAGCTAGTAGTTATCAAGCACGATGCGCCAGGAAACCCGACGGAAACTGAATACTCCGAGAGCGAGGATAAAGTTCAAAGTTCTGAGGACGATAGACAGATCTAACCTGCAGCAGAACAACAGGAGCTAAAAAGAAGCCCGACAAGCCGTGTAAGAGAATTGCAGGATGAATTCTCACTACTGCTAGATCAGATTCGTGAAAGATCTGAACAGCTTGCTTATGATATACCAGATAGAGAATTATGTTCAGACGATGAACAGTTTGAAGATTATCAAGATTTGCAAAAGAAATCCGCTAAGACAACGGAGCAAATGGATAAGTAACAGAAATTGGCAGAAAGTTTCACATAACGGAAACCAACTGCTAAGATTCTGGAGAGTTTATACCCCACTACGACAGAAGCAGAGTCGTCTGAAAGTGAGATTGACGTGTCTGCAGGTGCAGCACAACAACAGGCACAAGAGTTACTTGACTTGTGGGTGGGAGACCACATGGAAGAATCATTAGCCGTGTTTGATGACGCTGAATGAGGTGACATAGAACCTTCGACTGAACAAGCTTTGGTTAGACTAGAACAGCTACAAAGCAAGTACAGAGAAAAGCCACGACAACAGCAAACTTTGCCCACATCATACGAAAGTGAGGATGAAGAGGAAGAAGTAGCGAGAAGCAATTCGTTACTGACTCTATCGTCAAATATGCTGTTACTGACAGAGACTAAAGAAGAGACAGTCAAGGAAAACAAAGAGAAATCTGGGCCAGCAAACCTACCAGAACACATTTGGGATTCACTGCCGCCTATTCCTGAAGATGAGATCGAGAGAGGAATCCATGACGTAGATAGCAATGAGGGTTTAGAGGAACCACAATCTCAGTCATCCCCCATCGAGATTCGACAGGGATCACAAAGAGTATTGTCGCACTCAAAAATTGAAGCTGAGGCAAGCATGAAACCCGAAAGGGAAGACGTAATCGATGAAAATCCCAGAGGATAATAAGCATCACGGAAGCGAATAGCGCAATGGAAAGAAGGAATGAATTTGTGGAAATACCGCTAGGACCAGAAACGGAAGACGTGGCAAACGATAGCCCCAAAGTGTCAGAAGGCATCGCAGAAACAAACCATGAGACAACAGAAAGACTCGAACAAGTTGAAATCCCTCTAGTGCCCGAAAGCGTAGCAGGACCTAGCAGTACGCCAGAGAACACTATGAGTACCGTAAAGGTTCCAGGGAGGTTAAGATTCACCCTTGGCTATCAGGAATATGACTTCAGGGACGAGTGGCAAGGTAGAGCGTTTAAACGAGTGATAGAACTGGTTTACGCCGTCGAGCAGTGGTGTAGTTAAAAGAACGAACGAAGATGTACAAGAACTCTTCAGAGAGGAATGTAAGTTTTATTATTGTGAAGATTAGACTTCATTTGTAGTTAATAGTATGAGAATGGACAACGAAATATAGATGTGATTAAGTCTAGTTTAATGCAGTGTGTAATTCAAGAGACGATGGTAATGGAGCATTGCAGTTAGTTAAGAGACGATGGTAATGGAGCATCGCAGTTAGTTAAGAGACGATAGTAATGAAGCATCGAATAGTTGAATGAGAGTTAAGGATAGAATCCTGATTTCATACATGAAGTTTGCACAACATAGCTTGAAGGCATGAAGTGAACGTTGCACTTACACAATACAACACACGTATTTGGGTAAGAAACATGTATGAGTGTAAATGGCTTAAACTAGATGTATTTAGGAGAAATGCATGGTGCGAGTGATAGTTATTGCATCGGAAACAGAATTAGTTTTCATTGCATTAGTGAAGGCATGAATGGCATGTGTAGTTATTGAATGTTCTGGTTAGACAGAGGTAGTTGCTCAGCACGGATAAATAAATTAATAAGAAAGTACCCTGGTATCTCTAATAACAAGGGGATTAGAAAGACCCTTCCTACTCTAATTCATTATTTTACAGCTGGTAGGGTAGTACCAAAGCACCAAGAGATCCAGTCCATTAATTAGAGTGTCTAATTAAGTGTATCCCTCGGATAGGAATGTTGCAGTTTTACTTGAGTATTAATTGCTTATTATGAAGTATGCTAATGTGAGCAATGTGTCAAGAATAGTCATTAGTAGTTATGACTGCGATCTCCTACGTTGTAGCAGCACTAGTATAGTGATATTTGTTAGGATTAAAACCCTCTGATATGGATATAGTGATATTTGTTAAAGTGTAAATCCCTCGGATAGGGATACATTGTTAATTGTTAGATTAAATCCCTTGGATAGGGATGTTTTGTGTAATAGTTAAATAGTTGTTTATTTAATCAGACGTATTTTGTAAATATATTAAGTGATTCAACCGAAGAATCAGAAGTTAATCGGTCTAAAATCTAGTGGGAAGTGTTGAGAACAGTTCCACAAGATGTTTTTTAATATAGCATCAAGGGAAGATGAAATTGTGAAATCTTGTACTTAAGTTCTCTTTCAGAACAAGGTTAATCAAGTAGTATTTTATATCCACCGGTTGGAACTGAATGGTCACGTAGGCCATTTTTAATTTGTTGAGGTCAAGTGACCTTTTTGTATTGC
Source organism: Machilis hrabei (assembly GCA_003456935.1). Lineage (NCBI taxonomy): Eukaryota > Metazoa > Arthropoda > Insecta > Archaeognatha > Machilidae > Machilis > Machilis hrabei. The sequence goes on from KZ883749.1 coordinate 6,119, forward strand.
ACAAGTTTATTGGGGAGTAAGCTCCATCAGAGCGAAACACCCATTGGGAGGGGTATTTGTTGTTAAGAACATATACTGGCCTAGTTTTCTTTATTTTGCAGCACGTAAGGCCACAATGGGCACAGAAACAGTAAAGCCATACACGCTACTCCAACAGGAGTATAGGTAGCGCTACAAATAGCACCACCAACAAGCGGCGGTTAGCTAAAACCCAGGAACGCAAACAGTGAGCTGGGAAGCTCAAGCACAGAAGGGAGCAGTTGAAGTAAGTTCNTAGAACTGTTGAGTGATCTCCTTCTGCCAACAAGTAGCATACACTACAACGAACAGGAACAGTGTAGGAAGTAGTTCAAGATTTATATGTTCAATTTATTTTCAAGATTTTTATTGTATTTTGTATTTAAAGAAGTTAACTGCTTAGGTAGGAGATATCTCCCCTAGTCTGTAATCTCATGGTCAAGTGACCCACTTTCTTTTACAGGGGGATATCGCAAATTATTAGAAAACCGGTTACTCCAAACATTTTCTAAGTAAAATTATTGTAAACTCGTACAACCAATTTCAACTGATGAATCAGGAGGACGGTGTTTTAGTCTAACGTCGGGGATGTAAACATAATTTTTTCTGTTTCGTTATTATTTGTATTTGTATGTATTTTTGTAGCGTTTATAATACTTATACGAAAGTATAAAGTATTTCGCGGACGCGTTTTCATTGGTTCATTTGCCTCTTTAAAGTGTTTCTGGTGAATTTAGTGGGATAACCTTCTACAAGGTGGTGATGACGAATGTTAATTAACGAACAATGAAATTTAGCTATGGAACAATGTACTTTTAAACGTCGATTCGGTTAATCAAATACGCCGAGAATGAAAAATATAAACAGTTAGTTTTGCAGTCTTGCTTATCGCAGAGTGTTNGCCGTGTGTTCGATGAACAATGAAAAATGTGTCGCTAACGCAATTAAAAGCTAGCTGGNTAGTTGGGAGGAGTACATCGAACTGTGTTTATGCACAATTGCAGAANTATGACGTTGTTAGAGGGCAAATGAAGATGTTTNGGTGAGCNGAGATAATAATATNGGAGAGTTCTGNCTTTGGTGTGATACGGAGAACTACAAGTTATTGTNTGTTGTGCCGCATTACATACATTTTGGAGTTTGTGTATATAACTACANNAGCATGGTGTNGTTGTATGGCTACGTGTAGCTTATGCATTGTTAAACTCCGAGTGAAGTTCGANNACTCTTTCGTTCATATAGCTATGTGTGTTGATANCTAAAGTTTGGAAGTTTGACACGGAANAAGTTCACAGTTCTGCCACCTNAGGTCACTAGGTTATGAAGGTATCCANACGAAGGCGTTGATGATAAGAANGACAGTTAGACAGACTTCGCTACCCGTTATCTTNNTCTAAGGGCATGTCAANACAACAGNAGAAGTTCAAAAATGCCGATGGAGATATATGTGAATGGTATTGATACAACATAGGAATGAACGAGTGTGTGGAAGTGTGTATAAATTACCAGATTAGGTTGGAACGTTTAATTCCAAACGCTTGTCAAGTTGCGGGTGGAATTCTAAAACACTGGAAGAAGTGTACGAACGCTGTTTTGAGTGTACCTATTTTACCAGTTTATCGGAGACTTAGTAAAGAGGCATTTCGTAGCGGTTTCCATTTTATGTCCCTAGGGCCACTAAATAGGCAGTCAACCCCTGAACGAGTTGGAATTGGTTATCTGAGTAATAGGACCGGAGTCGATTGTACAGCAGTGGATTTCAAAGGTATGATATATTTAAAGTAAACACCAATTCAATTATTCCCTTATAATTTAAACCTAGCCAGTAGTAGCTAAGTAGGTCTATACAAAGATGCTTTAATAAAAAGAATTGAAGCTGCAATATCATGGTCATAGAACTGTTTAAGTTAGTGTAATTAACTGTGTGTAGTTAAGTTGATACAAATGTCTGCACCACCCATCACTATACACTGTTTTCATTTATGTATTGTGTGGGAGCTCAACTTTTACAAGAGACTATGCCCATGGCCTCGTATTATAGAGTTCTTGGGCATACCACTGAGTTAATTGGGTAGTTGAGTTTCCAATTTATGTGGCGGATTTAATTAGGAGTGGTCATGTACTACTGTAATCAACCGCGTAAATTTAGAGTTAAAAATGTTTAAGGTTTGTAAAGCTCAGTTCACATTCATCACACCATTTAAATTTGACCTTTGGGGAGGTAATTCTAAACAACAGAGCCATCAAATAATTGAAATTTAGAACATGGGATTTGTAAAACAACCCTAATCCTTTAGACCTTTTAATTGCTTAATATGTTTTGGTCTGGCTGCATTCTTCAGTTTCTCAACATTCTTTGTTAAAGGTTTTATTCCTTCAGCACTTCAGGAATGGACCAAAAACTCAAGCACATTTTTTAACAGATTACACTTTTCGGGACATAATTTTAAATTAACCTCCCTTAAACGTGTAAACAGCTTCACTAGGGCCACTTAATGTGAGTTCGCTTATTGCGAAGTCACTAAGAAGTAGTCAATGTAACATGAGATGATTGGACTGTCAATTATACCCGCGAGGACCAAATCAATACACTTACTAAAATTAGAAGGACTGTTGGCATAGCCATTCGGTGTACGCATAAATTCATAGAATTGCTCAGCTGTTCCCACATTTACTGTGAACCCCGTAAGCTTACACGAACTTTCGTACAACGCTAACTAGGAACACATCGAGTGTCAAAAGAACCTCAAATGACCCTAATTTGTCCAAAATTGTCTGTATATCTCCTATCGGATATCTCATTTTCATAGACTTTTCGTTATCGTATCTCAATCAACAATATGTCTGTATTTCTTTTTGGATTTTAAGAATAACATGCTAGGACTGGCCCAATGACTGGTTGATGGACAAATAATGTTATTTTTCAAAAGATTATTAATTTGTGTGTTCATCTCTTCACTCTGTGAATACGGTAATCGATATGCTCTATGTCACTTGGGTTGTGTGCCCGGAATCAACACTATTTTTATTTCCTAATTTGGTTGACTCTTTTATTTTGGACAAATGTTTCGCAAAAAATCCTTAGATTTTATTGCTAGTTCTAATGTGTTCAATGTGTCCCAACTTAAAATCTGACTCTAAAATTTATTATTTGCTATTTTCACACCGTTTTGAATTTAAACAGCAGCATTCTTCTGCTTCGCAAACACAAACCCTTCTACATTCGGGACATAGCTTAATAATGTTCCCATTTTAATGTTTCTAAATGTCTTGAACTCCACACCAGAAGTATTCAGTGCTCTAACTATAACAGTTCCCTAAGGACTGATAATTGAAACCGAATGTGCAAAATAAACACCACTTNTGCCTTTACTATAACCTAAAAAACGATTCACCGATATCAAATTTCTTGCCAACTCTTAGTTAAACAAGAGACTCGCACCGTGGTGGAATGGTCGAATATCTTCGTAATGTAGCCACTGTGCTAATTTGACAATCACCTACAAAGTCTAATAATGGGATAAATGTTCCCTTAGAGTCGCACAAAGTATTTGCTGATGCATCATACACTAGATGAAATTGCTAAACGAAAGCCGAATTTGGAATTACGTCATATCCCTGAGCTTTCTCAATGTCGGAAATAAAAAAGGGAATGGTGTGTCTTAGACTAGCAATATTTATCTCCAAGTCCTCACAGGCTATAATGGGAATTCTTTGATTGGATTCATTCACTAATTAGAAATCTGTATTATTCCCCATCTTCTTCTTCATCCCCAGAAGCTAAAACATGTTCTTGGGTATCAACGCCACACTCGCGCCTGTATATACAAAAAATACAAATTTCACCCTTTTTATAAAACCGACCAGCTTAGGTAATTGCCTACATCTGGCATTGTTCCAGTCAATCACACACACAGACTCATTTCTGACATGGGACCATTTCATACGTCGTTTATCTTTTAACAGATCAGTGTTAAAAGAATTGACCGATAAAGCGACTCAAAAGTTTCACCTGAAACTATAGCAACTTCGTTCACAACATTTTGAGAACTCGTACACTGCGTGGAAATGTGTCCTGGTTTCCTACAAATCTTACAACAAATCTGTACATGTTTTTTAACCTATTTCCCCTCATCCAAAATATTCTTTTATTCAAATCATGATTTGATCTCATGACCAAATTTACCACATAATTGACACGTCGGCTTGAAATTGCTGTTCTGGAAGGCTGACTTTGAAATTGTTTCTTTCGAGGGACATTAGTCTGTAAATTTAATCTACATTAAAAACAACATCGATAACACACAACACCTTCGGGTGCCTGTGGTTGGTTCTTTTTTCCCATCTCTATGTGGAATAGCCTCAGCATCAACATTTTCAGAAATATTAGTATAGACTGCCCTTTGAACATAAGTTTTGAATTTTCTTCTTAAAGAATAGCTAGTTTCACTGCGTCTGCAAATTTTTTTGTACTTTCGTCAACACAAAGAACTGTACTTCGGAGATAGAACCGCCAAAAACCTAGTCAACAACATTTTTTATCTTTCAAAAGTAACTTCATTATTTTCTCCTTTGTTTTTTAACGAGTTACCAGTGCCTTTAATCGTGCACTCAATTGAGATACAGTTTCGTTACCCTTTTGAAAACAGTTAGAAATCTTAACCATAACACTATTTATATTTTCACGTAGCGCAAATCTCTCACAAAGAGCTGCTTTAAAAACATCATAGTCTTTTTCTTGGCGAATTTGATCGTTCTCATTAAAATACTCTTCAGCTTGTTCCCTTATGCGTCTGTTGCTAGGGTTTGCGGAAAAAGTATTTAAAACATCCTCCAATTCCTCAAAGAAAACATTAATATTTTTCTCTGATTTACTGCCAGTGAACATACTAATGTGTGGCAACATAGAAATTACTGTGTGTAAACTTGGTTCTTCCATTGTATTACTTTACTTTAAAAGAACTTACAACAAAATAAATTTGCCATAACACTCAAAAATCAATAGGATCTCAACAGTAACGTCAATAAAATAAAAATCTTGAAAGATACAATGGACGCATCCGTGCGTTAAACAATAATTAGTGCAAGATAATACCATCAAACTAAACAGTATATGGTATTTGAAACATTCAATAGTTCAAAGATAACAAACTTTAGCATTTTCAAATTTAAATCAATTACAGTTTAGTACAAGTCCCCAATCACCTTCAAATGCCGAAAACACGGGAGAGCCACATAGTATCAAAATTAGAAGAGTAGGTAAACATGTACTTCTTTCACCATCTTAAAATTTGAAAACATTAGTTAGTAAATTTCTTCAATTGACTGACCATTTTTTAAAGCATTAATAAATCCCAAAAATAATAATATTCATTTAAATACATTACACAAGTGGCTCAGTCCCCACTTCTGTAAGGGAATACTTTATGTTGCAAGAATCGTATTAAAGTGCGATATTNATTTTTGAAAGTTCCCGTTCCAAGCCCATCCATTCCAGGAGTATCTATAATTTAAATTATACTTTCATATAAGTGTTGAAAACATACTTAAAACATTCTAGTAAGTTTCTTTTATTTTGACGTAAAAACACAACATCTAAGCAACATATGAATATAAACATAAATAACTTCCATGTACTTTGTGGAAATAATGACGGTCACAATAAATTTCCTACCAAATTAACAATGTTAATCTACCGGTTCAACGGCGATCAATCTTCTATTATCAAAGTTCATCCACTTTTTATATATTTACAAATAATAGCTAATCGAGTACTCTCCTAAGTCAACGCCTACTCGACAGTATGCAATCTGCTAAGCATGCAGGTGCAAGACACTGAGTAACGATTTGCCATATTACACATACGCTTCAATGTCAACAACTTAACGCTGCCAATACATTCTTGATTACAACAAAATATTCTGAACATAGCTTCAATCAATGCTTAACCTTCAAACTGATTTCAATAAAAAAAATATAATAAATACTGTTAAATAAGTTCGCGAATACAGTTTCCTCACATAATACGTTCCCTATAACTTCATCATTTATCAGGGTGATGTATTGATCCATCATCACTGCCTCCCTCTTAGTGGCCGAGTTACAACCGGNGGANGTACCAAATAGAATCAGATAGAGACATGTGAGCATTGTTCTGTGAAATAACACATCAACCTAGTTACCGAAAAAATCATTGGGTAGGGCCAATTCGGTATATACTATTCCTATGACATATTTTTAAAACTTTTGTTCAACATATGACAAAAGCTGTAACTCTAAACTTTAATATTTTTGTTATCAGTATAGTGTCAGTTAAGAGTAAATTACGTATCTTCCAGAGGTATAAGATTTTTGCTTTTTCTTAGTTGCCATGTCCGATAAAGTAAAAAGAACATACTTTTTACGTCTTAATTTGAGTCTGCGTTTTTGTTGCGTTGTTCAAGAATTCAGTATAACATATCCATTTACAATGGATACTGGTACCATTAGAAATAAACTTAATACCAAGGAAGCTAAAAGGGTGGATATATGGATCATTACTACTGGTGAAAGGTATTACTTCTTTATACCTGGGTACGATATTTTTTGCAATTTACAAAACTCCTAAAAACCTAGAAATGGATTAAAAGACGGTGAACCAAGAGTATACCAGACAATAGATCTCATTTTGTTTTGTTAACAAAACAATAACTTGAAATGGTTCAAACTTACGATTTTTNGTTTTATTAATGGAAAATGTGGTTTTTAAGAGTAGTAAATAAGCTGTATAATGCGTGTGTATATGTAAGAAGAAGAATTTAAGATTGTGTTTTGAGTGAATTTCCTCCATAATAAGTTTCAAGTTCGTTGAGTTATTTATGAAATATGGAAACGAACTAAAATGCCATACTCTCACCGATGAGCTACTGGTTACTAGTTATCTATAGTCATATTCTCGTTTTTTGTACTGAACCAATATCCATGATGATAGAAATCAGTAAGTGTAAGGTCATATTCATTTATCCGTTTAACAAGCTAATC
>KZ883754.1:0-11102 GCA_003456935.1 Machilis hrabei
TCCATTAGACCTAAGATGTCATAACAGTGGGACCATAATCCAATAGCAACAGCAATAGATATAATATCTGCAATGAAATTAACCCACAATTATTTACACTTATATACAGCGATCGCATGGCACTATGGGTTTCAAATTAAGCAGAATTTGCAAATCTGCTTTGCTTTATATCCATTTGGTTGTACTTATCTTTTTCGTTATGCAACGGTGTAGACTGAGATGTCACCAGTTGTCTAAATTGTAGAAGTCCTGCAACTTTACGAAATGCTCATTCATTTTTTGTTCTTTCGTAAGAGCGATAAGAAAAATATTCTGCTCATGAACAAAACAATTTGTTTCTATTTTATTGAGCAGAATGTTATTGTTCAATTTTATTTCGTTTTTGCTCTCAACAAAATTTTTACGGTAACTTCATTCTGGTTTTAGTTCGGAACATAACATTACAGAACAAAAAAGATCTGTTCCATGATTTGTTCTTTTCAACCCCTGATTCGAATTCCCAAACTCTCAGGGCACGCTTTGCTAACCACTATCCCAAGTAGGTCGGCGACACACACACACACAAAAAACGTAACTGACTTCTAAACTGAATTGTCTGGACAATGGTAGACTAATTTCTACAATATGTAATAAATATTACCCCTCTATGGATCATGGGTTCGAATCCATGAGCCGGGGACGACGAGAGATGAAATATACTAACTCGAAACGTAGCAAGTACAGCTAACTAGACAATAGATAGTGAACAACTGTTTAGTTTGAATGTAACTAGTGCAATCAAATAAATATACTTTCTTCGGCAGCCTGAATACAGTTCATGGTCACAAAACAGCTGCATTTATGGTTCGGATTTCTTCAAGATAAAATCTTGCCCACTTCATGAAGTGCATGGTTTTTCCAATATTCTATATATATATATACGATTACGTACATTCATTTCCGAAATCTAAATGTGTGGCATGACTACTGCACCGATTTATAATTGGCGGTTGCCCACAACCAACACACGTGCCCCAAAGTCTTTTTCGACAACTCATATTTTAACTCAGTCTTGGTGGGTGAAAATACGTTACATGGAGTCACGAGTTCGTTTAAAAGACATGTAATATAAGCCATTTAAGAAAACAGAGTTGAAGGCTCATTGGAATAAATAAGGAAGAAAATGTGTGTATCTGAGTACGTGTGTGGAATTTAGACGATATGTGTGTGCGTGTGTGCCTGTGAAATGCTGAGGTAACTGTGGATTTTGTGGAAATACTAAATTTGACACGCCTCTGAAAATAAAAAGTGTGATATTGATTTTTCTGTAAGTCCTGGTCTGACACCTTGCCAAATTAAGTTTCTGTGTGATTTCTAGTTTCATTTCCAAATATATCAAATGAGCTGAAATTGCGTCTTGAACATATTAATTTCCAATTAAAATATTCGTTCGTAATTTGGCATATATGTTGTAAATGAAACTTATGTGCCTTAATTATCAAATTACAGAGTGGAGACGTATTAGTCAATGTTTGATAAATGTTAATTTAGTTAAAAATAGTTTGGCGTTTAGAACACAGTAAATGTTTGTAATATATCCCAATATTTTCATTATTAAATAGACTATTAAAATCACTAGAGTTAACACTGTTATATACAGGGTGTCTGGAAAATGGCGCATAAACTCATAAAGGAATGAAAGAATGTGGACACATACGTATAAAACGTGATGCGTCAAAATGTCGCCCGACGCACCGTTTATGCGTAAAATTGAAATAAGGATGGAGATGTTTGGCAACGTCGCAATAACAACAAACGTCATCGACCCTGTAATGTATAAAGAACTGTAAGTCCTACTTGTAGTTGCGGTGGTGTAAAAGTAACGAGTCTTCTTTTTAATGACAATCGGACGTTGCGGTGGGCTTGTTCGAGCCCCGGTCATACCTTGTGCTTTTTTTTGAATTTTCTAAATCGATAACACACTGTTTAAATGTGTGTGTCGCATAACAGTATTACGAAAAGGCAAATTTTGTAAGCACACATTTTATTGTAGTTAAATCAGTAGCTTCACATAATGAATGTTGTAGTGAAATGCCGCCTCACACACATTGCATCGTCAACTAGGAAGTACAAAACCATTAACAATTATCATCATCCCAGTGATACAGTAAGGGTGAGAATAGTGAATGGCACTAAGAGAAAGTTACACGTTTAACAGTTGAACGTATTTGAAAAGATGCATGTTTCAGTTAACAGGTATGAAGTTTCAATTAGAACATTAAAATCGAATTGAACAAACACTGTGCATTTGATAACCAGTATAATATTAATTTATGTACAAGACCTTTACAATGACAACAGTTAGTATCGTTACTATTCACGCCGGAATGTTGATCGTACTAATGAGGCACGTGTTCAAATCGAAGTGAGAGTCCTCTATCCATTGTTAAGCACCTCTGACCTGAGCTCGACCACGAATACTGTCTTGTATTCTTTGCAACAGTTGTTATAGTGGCATGTAATTTAGTATCATATCTTCAATAGTCCCTGTAAATATGCTCTTTCAGGTGTCTCCATAAGAAAAAATTCAATGGGTTGAGGCCCGGCGATCTGGCTGGCCATGCTTGAGGTCTATAACGGCCAATCCATCTGTTACAAACGTTGTATTCAGATGTTGTTGAACTTGTGCTCCAATATGAGGAGGTGCCCCATCGTGTTGATACCACATTTTGCATTTTGTTTCTAAGGGCACTTCTTCCAAAAGTTCCGGGAGATCTTTCTCAAGGAACACTTTGTACAATTCAGAGTGCATACGCTGTGGTAGCGGGTAGGGTCTTACTAAAATATTCCCCACAATCCCAACACACACATTGATGGACCACCGGACTTGATGTGCCCTTTGTCTGATTACAAGTGAATTGTTGTGTGACCAGCAATGGCTGTTGTGAACATTAAATATACATTCACGGGTAAACGATGCCTCATAAGTCCAGAGGATACGCTCATGAAAGTGAGGATTCTGTTGTCCAATCAATCAATTACACACTGTAATTCGTGCAACTTAATCGTGTGGTAGCAATTCTTGCACACGTGAATAGTGGTAAGGATAAAGTCCGAGTTCTGCAAGAATGGCATGCACTGTTTGCTTATCCACGCCCAAACGTCGGTCAATCGTACGTGTACACGTCTCAGGCTGATATGTTACCACATGAAGTATGGCTTCATCAACGAAAAGTGTCCTTGTAGTATGTGGACGACCTCTGTCTGGCGATGGTGTTGGAGCAACGTTTCCTGTCTCCCTCATTCGTTGATCTAGCCTCCTGATTACGTTGGCATCGGGATGATTCCGAGCAGGATATCTAGTGGCATATTCTATCGCGGCTGCGTTCGCACTACCTTCACATGCACCTAACATCATGTACGTCTCACAGTATTCGTTTAACGAGTACATAATTTTAATTGATGTAAGTAACCGCTATCGGCTTTCAAACTAATGTATTATGCACGTTACCTGCCCTATTTATAGCTCTTGGTGTACAATAAACACACGTGACATCACTAAATTTACATACGAAGCGTTTATGTTACACAATACTGGAGTTGAACACAATATGGTAATGCCATACTATTGTACGATACTGTACGTATGATGCCATGGCGTTCAAGTCTAAAAACAAAAATTAGGGAATTTGGAATTTGTTTAAATACACTGCGAAAGCATATTTTCTGTATGTTGTACAGGCTTTAAAATGCAATAATTAATGGACGTAAGTCTTTCCTATGATTCACTACATGTTACGGTGTTTTACTTGAAATAATATATGTCTTGCATTTATGCCTTCACTCGTCCACCCGTTGATTAACTATCGAGCTGCACTCTTATTTGAATTCATGATTCCGGTCGACAATACAATTTGTGTGATGCGGTATTTCACTACAACGTTCATTATGTGAAGCTACTGATTAAACTCCATTAAAATATGTGCTTACAAAATTTGTTTTTTCGTAATACTGTTATGCGACACACACATTTAACAGTGTGTTATCGATTTAGAAAATACAAAAAAAACACAAGGTATGACCGGGGCTCAAACCAACCCACCACAACGACCGATTGTCAATAAAAGGAAAACGCGTTACCTCTACACTACCGCAACTACATGTAGTGTTTAAAGTTCTTTATACATTACAGGATCGATGACGTTTGTTGTTAATGCGACATTGCCATACATCTCCATCCTTATTTCAGTTTCACGAGTAAACGGCGCGTTGGACACATCACATTTTCTACGTATTTTTCCACATTCTTTCGTTCCTTTATGAGTTTATGCGCCATTTTCCAGACACCCTGTATAAATAGTTATTGAAATGGACTTTTTTTAGTATATTTAAAAATAACAAAATAACTGATTTGTTAGAAAAATGTATTGTGTTCCCTTCTTCTGATAGTTTTTTCCAATATTTTTTCTTCTATAAATATCTCGGTATTTTTCTTCGGCCCTTGTGTCGGGTATAGCTTGTTTCTTTAATATAATTTTATGTGTATTTCAATTAGTGTAGTATTGATCAAACTTGCCATAATTTTGCTAAAAATTGTTTACGTATTCTTAAACATTAACACACAATTTTTTTAAATTAAAAACCAGCACAAATGTTAAATCATGTATTGCAGAGTTCAATGAACCTGTAAATCCGTACGCTGAGTCCCACAAATATAATAATCTATAAAAAACAAACTAACAGAAAAACAACACAGAGACAATTTCCCCCTTTCTTCTTTATCTTTACTATATCGTTCCAATACAAAAACATTTTGTTTCTGTTGCACACATTCTTTATATACTTATTGTGTTAATATTTTTTATGCATGCCCACTTTTTAATTATTAAAAAGAATTTGTGTTGCGGTATAGTGTAATAGATTTAAAAATTATTTTCCTTGCCATCAAAGTATTCTTTTTTCAAATCCAGAAAAATATTTGATACTAAGTGTGTTATATGTGCAATAATATATTCAGTTCCAGTCTTATTTAAAGGTGTATTTACATGTTGCTGACAGTCTGGAAGGCGTTGATACCGTCTAGGTTTCAAAGATTCTTCTACTACTGCACTGGCCATGTTTCCGTTGTTGATTTTTTGTTGTTTAAGATGTGTGTATTGTGCTCGTCGAGATTTCTTCCTGTGATGTTGCTGATTGTAACTCTTGACTATGGTGTGTCACTAGACCCACGGTTTGTGTTTCCTGAATTAGAAAACTGAGAACCAAGAGTTTTCAATGATGTGTATACATGAATTGAATTTGTACAGTAGTTCCATTATATCATACCACAAGTATCAAATGCTTTGACAAACCATTCCAGTGGCTACCATTTGACCAGGATGTTGAAAACATTTTACAGAATTTAAGTTTGTTGAAGAAAAAACCACAGTAATTTTTAAAGCACTTCATTCCCTAAGAAAAGCAATTAATCTTGTTTAACACAGCAACAATCTTTAGTCAGATAGCTGCTATCAATTAGTTTAAAAATCAAGTAGATAGAGCAAAGCCTTTCAGGAGTCTTTCAGCTATGTCAAAGACCATGGATGCTACTCTGACCAAACTCTCTTAACTTATCTGTCAATCTCAGCTAATAATATTTGACGAGTATATGTATCAAATATTTGTCTTTAAGAATGCTTTTATATCACATTGGAAACAGCACGTGGGTACCATGAATGATTCGTAGCCAATTGTTGATTTTCAGTGTGTGCGGGCACATATGAAAGGTACTGAATATCGTTCATAATCTGTAGCAGCTTCGGAATAGGTTGCACACCAATACAAACTCACATTGCTTATACTGAGATATATCTTGAAACGAACAGACAAACCTCCAGGATAACATTTAAAACACAAACGAAAATACAATTTCAATTTTAAATTAAATTAAATTCTAATAATCTAACTTTTGAATTTAAATTCTACACCATATAGATGTCAAATAACTTTCACCACTACTACAATTTTAGGTTACATATTGCGAAAGATTTACTTGAACAATTGCCAGATGTCCTTTTGAGGCATCTGGGCTTCTTCAGTGTAAAGTCCCGAAGTTAGCTTGGACCCGTTGGGTACAACTACAAGCGAACTTCAACCGGTTCACTTTGCTTCCCTTCCGTTCTACCGCTCTACCTTGCTTGAAATGAAATCCAAGAGACTTCGAGTGAAGATGGCAACATGGTCTAGAGCGCCTTCGCGCGACGCTGCTTCGTAGGAGATCACATCCTGTGTACTCGGGCCTTTACGGTCTGAAAATATGTTTCACCTGTTAAAGTTTCCTTCAAATTTGGTGTCTTTCTCAACACTTCATTACATGAAAGACAAATTTATTTGTTGAGTGACTCTTTTGCCAAAAGATTTCTGAACTTAGAAACCTGCTCCTGTTAAGGCTCAGGTTTCTTTGCTCAAAGAAATACTAGACACGAATCTTTAACATTTTTTCTTTTGAGCTGTTGTGAGGACTGGCTCAAGCTACTTATTCTAGTGGATTGCTTTACAAGAATTGGATTCATGCTGCTGTATCAGATCCTCTTTCTTGTAAAGCCAAATCTCTTTCTTTTGAGATTGTGGTAATGACCTAATATTGAAACAATTTAGACTCTGTGGTCAATTTCTACGAAGGTTTGAGTTGATCGCATTTCTACAGATTTTGTCCAAAAAGAAGAATTAGATGTGATCGTGTCTCCTTTTGTACATTCTTGTGAAGTGTTTTTCAGAACGGTAGCTAATCACTGACTTCACCAATCGCTCAATATGTAGGGTGAAGATAGACTTCGAGAAAACAAATATAGTGGTGGGGTCAAGGACACGAAGCTAGTTCAAAATGTCTAATGAACATATGGCCTATGAGGCACCGTTTTAGAGTAATTAAGCCTTTTTTGATGGCTAATCAGACTCGAGAGCGTGACAGTGTATACGTAATGGGGCGGGGTCTGCCAAGCGCTGTTGCCACTCTCACTATGCTTTGCTGTTTTGGTCTTGCTCCGGCGTGGCAACAGCGCTTGGCAGGCCCGTCCCCGTAACGCTTACACTTTCGCGCACTCGACTCTGATTAGCTATACAAAAAAGGGTAAATTACTATAAAACGGTGCCTCCTAGGCCATACGTTCATTAGACATTTTCAACTAGCTTCGTATCCTCAACTCCGCCACTAATTTTTTTTACGAAGTTTATCTTCACCCTGCATATATCAATCTTACTGAACTTTGACAAGTCCTTTTCATCAAATGCATTATTACGAGAATATATATATATATATACAGGGTGTTCGGAAATTCCTCTTACAAAATGATATGGTATGTTCCTTGATTGAAATGGAGTGGAAAAGTTATTTTCCAAAAAGTCCGCAGACCAATAGTTTTCGATTTATTAAAGGTTCAATCTGACCAATCACGGAGCGCGTAGCTGTTGAGGCGGCCGCTTCACGTAGTGGTACTGGTGGTGCCACGCGTGAAGCGGGCGCTTCGACTACTACGCGCTCCGTGATTGGTCAGAATAAACCTTTAATAAATCGAAAACTATTGGTCTGCGGAATTTTTGGAAAATAAGTTTTCCACTCCATTTCAATCAAGGAACATACCATATCATTTTGTAAGGGGAATTTCCGAACACCCTGTATATAGGCCTATTATATTCATTATTAATATACAATGTATATTGTTAAGGCACCGCAATGATACAGTATAAAATAATTATTCGTTTGCTATTTATTACATCGTCAATGCTTCCAACCATGAAACTCAGTTTAAAACCTTAATAGCTGCAATGGTTGTTGATCGATAAATTTGACTTAGTCAATGAAAAGTTAAACTAACTGTTAATTGAACAATATAATTGTACGTTTGAGAACTATTAAGTTTAATTTCTGTTTGCATTAGTAAAAATTAAAACAAGTTTAGGAAAATAAATGTTGAACTAGTCGGGCTTTTTTACCGGAAAACACCCAACGTTTCGCTGTATGTTCATGTGCTTCCTCAGGAATAAACAGCTAAAAAATAATAGCCAGGCTATGAACTCGCCGAGTCTCGAATTCTACAAGGTCAGGTAACATAAAATACGTAAAACGTAATTAAAGGCGTTACATTTTTTGAATTGACCATTAACTAAGATGCTATTTTGATAAAGTGAAAACTAAATGAGTAACGCTTTTCAATCATATACTATGAGTTTTTCGTTTATGAAAAAAATTCAGTCTTAAAAGTAAAAAAAAAATGGGGAAACTGTTTTTATTGTATTTACATAACAAGGTACCACTTTGAAAAAATGGAATAAAGTCATTAAGGAACTTGAAAATTCAACTTTGGGACTACTTGTTCTAGGTATTTTATGATTATATTTTAGGAAAGTTGGGTAAAGGTTTACGTGTTAAAGTGTTTTCTATAAGATCAATATCAACACTCTAGTTTTTTAGTATCCAAAAGCGATTGTAACTTTGTATACAGTCGTAATATGGTACCGATTCACAAATTTAAATTACAAAATAACAAAAACTCCTTGAATCACAACATACTTTTAAATACCACTTAACATTGTCTTTGCCTTAATTTAGGTATAAGTAAATCTTTTAAAGGGAACCCGAAATAAAGGCATCCAGACACCCATCTAATACCAGCTGAATACAGTTCATAACCAGTTCTTCGTGTACCAGGGTGTTAGGTACTGATGTGAAATAACTACCCGTCTTATAAGGGCATTAATACTATCTCCAAGGTAAATTACGCCTATATCTTTGAATGTGATTAAGTGATCTAGAAAAATACTAAAATACCTAAACAATGACGTTTATAGCATTTATGATACGTCATAGACGTGAATTACCAAGCACTCCCCTCAAAATACTAGTTTTTAACGGGTATCTGCATCTCATCTTGCAAGTTTCGCGCGTAGCCATATCATATTTGGGTGAATGGTATGAAATATACACAAGTAATTGAATATAAATGCTTTATTTATAATAATCCTAAAAAACTGCCGATCTACTTAGGATACTGGTTAGCACAGCGCGCGCTGGAACAAGAGGTTGCGGGTTCAACTCAAATTATACGTGAACCTAATTGTTGGTAATTTATATATATACAACAAAAAATCAGAAAATATTTTCTTTTTCGGTATTTTAGTGGTAGGGAAAACTCAAGGAGAGTTAAAAATAAAACTTATTTTTTAANCATATGTTTTTTGAGTGTCCTTTGTAACGTTATCCAAGAAACACTTTGATATTAACAACAGTTTTCAAATGTGAGATATCTTCTGAAACTTCATCTCTTGGTATTAAAAGGGTGTACAGATGTATGTATCGAGGCATATTAAGGTACATATAATTTTAGGTATATTAAATATATCAAATACAAAATTATGATAATTTGTGTACATCTAATATCAGCATCAAAAGCACTACACGTTAGAAACATATGTGAATTAAAGAATGTGTACGTTATAAAAAATAATTTATTTTGTGTCGTCTTTTTTTAACAGCAAATTTTCTAACGATTTTGATGAAAACTATAAAGTAGTTGTAATTACTACAAGAATGTCATACTTTCGGCTTTATTTCTAAAATTACAATCCTGCAGTAAAATAACTTTTCTATGTAAAACAAAGCTCCACATAGTCAGTGCGCTTAAATTCTTTTGCTGTCCGCTGCATACCTCTGACATTTATTGACCGTAGACGTCCGACATTTCAGAGAGATTCCTTCCTATCTTTCTCTTGATATTTTTCAGTGCCCTTACGCAGGTCACAAGATAAATTATGATGTCATAACTTATGTTCACTGACACATAGACCAAGGTATATGAAACTTTAAGCTAGAAAATTATGATAAACTCAGGTTTTCCAAAGTATAAGGTTTGCAACAATATTATTCAGGGATGCCCAAAATATTAAAATTATAATTTTTTTTCTTTCTCAGGTAAGCAACAATTCAATTAATTTATATGAATTACAGATTGAGATAAGTATTATGGGATTATTAACTGACCTAGTTCAAGACATCCAAGCTTCATAAAAATGATCCACATTTGAGTATTTTTGTTGTTATTCGTATAATAGTAATTAGTTTTATGTTCATGCGATGACATAGCCTAGAATTGTCCATGGAGGTTTTCCTAAAGTACCCGCCATCCTTAACAGAATGAATTCAGTAAGATAAAACAAGAAGAAAATATGTAGTGACTTTTTGTCTCAGATATGTTTTTTTTCATTCGGGAATTGATTTCACAAAAAAAATTACTCATACACTCTATTTTGGGAAAAGGTTCATTATCAAAGAAATTGAATAAACTTACATATGTATTACCGTTGTAATTCAGTACATACTATATCCTAGGATGTCCGTGAAGTTGCCCCTCCCCCCACTTTCAAAATCTGAATAACTAAGTGTATGGGACGTTAGTTTTTCGTTAGTTTTCGTTTGTTTTGAAAAAAAAATCGTTTGTTTCGAAAAAGTATAGGCGTTATAGGGCATTCAAAAGTGGGAGAAACAACTTCACACTAGGACCCCCACTTTCAAATTCTGAAAAACTAAGTACATAGGACGTTCGTTTTTCGTTAGTTTTCGTTTGTTTTGAAAAGAAAATCGTTTGTTTCCAAAAAGTATAGGCGTTATAGGGCATTCAAAAGTGGGGAGGCCAACTTCACACTAATTTCCGACTTTCAAAATCTGAAAAAGTAAGTGTGTAGGACGTTAGTTTTTCGTTAGTTTTCGTTTGTTTTGAAAAGAAAATAGTTTGTTTCGAAAAAACATAGGCGATTTAGGGCATTCAAATGTGGGGGAAACCAACTTCACACTAGGAACTCCCTTTTTAAATTCTGAAAAACTAAGTGTATAGAACGTTAGTTTTTTGTTAGTTTTCGTTTGTTTTGAAAAGAAAATCATTTGTTTCCAAAAAGTATAGGCGTTATAGGGCATTCAAAAGTGGGGAGGCCAACTTCACACTATTTTCCGACTTTCAAAATCTGAAAAACTAAGTGTGAAGGACGTTAGTTTTTCGTTAGTTTTCGTTTGTTTTGAAAAGAAAATAGTTTGTTTCGAAAAAACATAGGCGTTATAGGGCATTCAAAAGTGGGGGAAACCAACTTCACACTAG
>KZ883763.1:11704-23062 GCA_003456935.1 Machilis hrabei
ATTACTTCCGGGGGGTTACCAACTAACGTTTATGGCCACTATTTTTAATCCGACGTTGTGCACAAACTTAAGACAACACAAGTGGGTGCTCGGACATATGCCAACACAAGTGCACACTTAGGACAACACAAACATCCATGTCTTACGCGGGATTCGAACCCACGACCTCTGGGACAGGAGTCAGGCACACTACCCACTGCCCCTGGCAGGTAGACACCTGAGCGTCCACCTAACACTGTCAGACATCACATTACCGCCAAACTAGCAAATGCAAAATACCATATATTTTTAAGCTGTGTAATACACAGGTTATTTAACTTTCCCTCCGTACCTCACTGTTATTGATCCTGAATGTATGTACATGTTGGATTTACTACGTGTTGGTATGTTGTCTAGAGTTGCCTCTTTCACATCATTTAGTGACAGTTTATATGTTTTAAACCAGTTGTCTAGTCTTGTTATTTTCTCTTTGCTAACCTCGGTAGAGCACTTGGAGCAGTTCATTGTTATTCAATCAACTCTCGTGCGTTTGACTTCCACACAAGGCTGGTGTTGTGAATAATCTTAATGTCAGTGTTTGTGACTGTCCATTCATATCCATTGATTATCGTAGTGAAATATCTCATATGTTGTCAGTATGAAGTAAAACACCACGCATAATCTCAATGCTCTTTGGTCGTTATGGTAGTCAGCGGTTGTAACTACTAAACAACATAATGTGTAATGCTGTTTGTGGTTTTCCATTGTAATAAATTGTTAACATACATTCAGAACACCAATTAATCTTTACAATTTTTGTGTTAAACTAACAAGTTTCGTTTTTAAATACGGAATTTATATGGAATGCCAGTGGTGTACGTATATCTTCAGAGTAGGACTTCACTAATAATGTGCAATCTCTATACACAGCTGCAGTCTTGTTGTTCATTTTGCATTGAAACTTGAAAATGAATATCATACGATATATACATTCAATAATCTTTTGGGGGTATAGGCTATATGACTTTCTGTTAGAAATCCACTACATTAGAGATTAATAGTATTGTCACAATTAATATTTTATGTTGTAGCTATAATGAATGGGCAACTATAATTGCTTTACATTCGTAGCAGCAACACCGTTTTTCAGTCTCAGTTTTGTTTCTGCCCTTCCTTACTACCTCTCCAAATCTCGCCTGGCTACTACTATTCCCGACTACCTTTTCTGGAACGATCGACCAAAGCAGCGACGCTGCCTCGAACGATATACAGTTCTATTGGAACATTAAATCACGTAACTTACCTGTTAATTAATTCAATCGCCATTTAAAGAATCCTTTAACAAACAAGACTGCTAAATCTCAATATCGTGCGTGTACGGGTTGTTATAATATTAAGGAAAGAAAGTTCGCAATGCTTTTACATGGACGAGCAGTTCTTTGCTATCAAGGGTAGGACACGGCCTTAACATCTATGCTTGTACTGAACAGTTTTTTTTTTTTTACACGGTACTCTAAAACACAAGGGCACATGTAGTCTCCACTGATCAGAAGTTTTTAACCTTGATTTATTTCATACTAAGTGGAGATCGCGTTCACTCACTCCGATGTCTTCTCAGTTGCCTATCAGTCTGCAACTCACTGTTATCTCAGTAAAGCATTCGATTGTGTTTCCCATGTTAAAACACTGTGACGTCATTTTCCGTTGTTCTTATGTCGACATTATACGCGTATAACTTCGCTACCTGTGCTGTTATCCGCCGTCACTGGTAGTTTTATTCGCGCAAACCGGTGACGTTATCCACGAAACTGTACCCTAAAAAATCTTAATTTTATGAAATTTCACTCGTGTAATCACATAAAATAACTCGCTGAAAATACAACGAGCACGTAACCAACTTTCTTAAAATAAAGTTTAATACAAATTACCTACGAAGAAACGTATTATCCATGGCACGTTATTCCAACTAGTCACTGTATAATCTATTGTACGCACTTCGAACAACCGACCGCAACTGAAAGTTCAAATAATTCAACTTTCCTCAACACACGTGATGCAACAATTTAATCATGTAACACTTCCTCCAAACTTTCCAGACACATGAGTGCCAAACTTTGAAATACAGTATGAAAAAGTTACTAGAAAACACATTTTTTTCAAAAATAGCAAACACGGGCGTGTTTTAAGGCAAATATTACATCGGTGACAGTGTAATACCTAATAACACCTTGTGGTGAGGCTGCCAACTTTCTATAATATCTCTCGTCTTCGACTCGCGATATTATTGAAGGTTGGCAGCTTCACCACTAGGTGTTATTTGATATAACACTGCCTCCGATGTATTATTTATACATATACTATGAAATAAATTTTATGGATTGGATCATATGTGTATAAAACTACTTCATTCATATCTCACTGGCAGAAAACAGACCGTATTTATTAATGCAAGTAAGCCAAGGGTTAAACAAGTAAAACATGGAGTTCCGCAGGGCTCAGGTGTACTACAGTACTTTTTGCATATGATACTACAATGTTAACACATGATCTAAATTATGAAATTGTTAAGGACAATGATTTAGATTATTTGAACAGTACAAATGAACTTTGTTTGAATGAGAATAAGACTCAACAAATTATTTTTTCTTTAAAACATTTTTGTTGTGTAACCGACAGTGTTAAATTATTAGGTTTACATCTTGATTATAAATTAGCATGGGGTGCCACATTACTAATATAGGTAAAAAACTTGTTTTGAAGACTAAGAAATTATGTCTTGTATTCTGTTATGAAAAAAGCATATTTTTCTCTCTTTCAAAGACACATTTTGTATGGTATTAAACTTTGGGGGAAGCGCCAAGCTAAAAAAAAAATATTTTATTACTGCACAAGAAGGCAATAATAATACTATCTAATGTGAAATCATGGGAACATTGTAAAACCATTATTTATTGAACATAGAGTAATAACATTTCCTGGATGTGGTCTATTTTGGAGCATACTAAAAAACATCTAACCACATTGAGCAGATGTACATGTTTATAACACTAGAGGTAAATATAGATTGGACATTAGCAGATGTCGACTGGAAAAAACACGCTGTAAGGGAGACTTCTTAGGATTGAAATTGTTTAATATACTTCTTCCAAGCGCTAAACATGCAAAACTAGACAAATTAAAAAACGCATTGTACTCATGGCTAAAAAGTAATCCTATGTATAATATTGATGAATTTCTAGAATCTGATATCTGTGATATTCAGTTTTAGTTGGTTTTTATATTTTTAGTTTATATCAAATTTCTGTGTTTTATAATTGACAATTGTTACTTGCAGTAATTTGTTCTAAAAGTGATTTATATGTATGATGTGTATCTTTTGTCATAGGTTATAATATTGCATATATTTTATGTACATCAATATGACGTTATCTATTTCTGCAATAGCAGGTTAATGATATTAAAGTATTTTTATTATGTCTGTTCATCCGTGACCCTATTTCATTCTTAACTAAATTACAGATTTTGACCAAACTTTATGAAGTTGACCCACACTATATGATACGTCAAGAGAAAAAAACATTGGCCTTTTTTACGATTGATTCAACATGGTCGTTTTAGGTAGATCTCNATGTCGGCATAATTTGTCACTGATTTTCATCAAACTTTGTACAAACCTATGGATTTCTATTTTTTTATTTTCTCACAATGATTTATTTTTTTCTGGATTTGTATTATCTTACGAAACCTTTAACCAATTTTCATGAAACTGTGCAAACACAAACGCAATGGTTCATGAAAATATTTATCCTCGGACCACATCACTTGTGATTTTTTTTAATGGTGGATACTCAGGTAACTTCTATAAAATAACGCGTTAGTTCCTTTGATCAGTATTTATCAAACGTCGTACTCAAGACCTTCTATGAAACATGTGAAGAAAAATAAGCATCGAAGCATTTTGGTATGTAGTATTTTTGCAAAATGTCATATTAAAATNAATATAATTAGTGATTAACTAGAAAGAACTAAATACAACTCCAAGGTTGTTGATGAAGCTATGTCTAATAGTAAGTAATGTCCTTTAAAATCATATTTCTTTATTTTATTTGTATAGAATGAAGTATTATTTACATTCATTTTTGTATTCTGTATTCCAATTAAATCCCTCGCCAACCATTTGAGGGTTCGTTCCCTTTGCTCATCTTCCCTTCTTTTAACGTAAAGACGGCTTTATTGCAACCAACTCTCATTCATCATTCACAAAAATACCAACGTGCTGTTTTATTTAAAAATTATAAAATGTGCGAGACGTGCATCAGTTAAGTCAACTTAACATTACAGACCTTGGATACAACAATAGCAGGCGAACTATTGTTACATGTAGCAATAAAAGACGATGGATGGTTTCAGCAGATATGAAAAAGTGCTGCTACCTTCATAACTAACAAGTCATTAAAATGTCGTTTTATTTACTTCTACAACAAGACCAATTGGGGGTAACGAATAAAACGTATAACTCTACCACCTACGTTGACGTGATGTATTATTCGTGGTAACCCTGCTTATGTATTTTTTTACGGACGTACAGCCAAGGCAAAAGATAGCGCAATAGCCAATAAAATCAAAAAATAAGATTTTCAGTATTCGTCTTGTGTTGCAGCTGACACCAAACGACGTATCCAACTGGAACTCTTGATTAGTCAAGATTCTACAACCAGAATGCATTCAGCAACAAGTGTTACGAGCTATTTTACTACCACAATGCAAGATTCTCTCTGCAGAAACAACACACTCGCCACGTTCACATGCCTGTTTGATTCAACTTAGGGGCGTGAACCGATAAAATACTGCTACCACATTTCATGGCTGACCTTACTACTAACACGTGACTCTAAGTTAAAAAAAACACACGTCTACAAATCACACTGTAGCCTTGATACCATGTTTGGCGAGAATCTTAAATGGAGCAAACATGCATATCACCTTCGTAATCTCGTTTACAAGTATGCGTGACAGTAAAGAATCAGAACAGTGATATAAACAGACATAACTCTTACTTTTATTGATCAAAGAATCAACAGACTGACTGTATGGAACAGAAAAAAAGGTAGCCAAATTAAGACCAAACAAACATGAAGAATATGTAACACAAGAAACACTATTTATGTAGGCTATCCCGAAGCAATAATCTGTACAGTTTACGAGAGTTTTCACGAGGTATTCCAACAAATAACCCTACTTTATTCTCCAGTTGAGACTGAATTCTACTCTATAAACCAATAATACCGGTAGTGAAATTCAATATTTAAGGGAATTCCACGAATGTGCGAGAGATGCCTTTTTTCCAATAATGGCGATCTCCCGAGCACCAACTGGGTAAATAAAATTAACGTTGTCAAGGCCTATTCGTTACTTGCAAACAGATAATCGGTGCTACTCAAAATTTAAAAGCTGGACAGTATTTTCAAAGACAGCACGAGAGAAATACATAAAAATGGTATTAGTATTCAACGAAAACTTGTAATGTTCCCAATGCAATACTACCCTAGTCGCTTACATTTTAGCTGCTATTGCTGATTCAACTAGTAGTTGCTCACACCATCTTTACAAAAGTCTGCATTAAAATCATCACATGTTTACAATTAAAGAATCAAACTTTCTCTTCCCTCTAGTTGTGTGGCAAAAGCCACAAAAAGTATAAGTTTCCTTGCAATGACAGAAGGAGATGTACTGAACAAGTGACCAATTAGGTCTACGTTGAATTGACAAAAAATGGTATGCGCAAATATTTTCTGGAGTCCGAAATCGTCCTCCTAAAAAACTTGTAGGCCTATATGGTTTTACCTTGTGCAGGACTTACTACAGCTTTCAGGCGAAAGGAGGAGGGGGCAAACGGCAAACACAAAAACAATTGAGTTATTTTCTATTTCTCAGACAAATTGAACTCTTCCTAACACGAGCAAATTAACAGACGTTCGTCTCCTCCGCGATTAGACATATTGGCTGCATCAACGACTCCACTACTGGGGTAGAGGCGTTACTATCCACAAAGCAATGCAATACCGATACAAGCATTGCGAGTAAATTAGTAAACAAAAAATGCTTAATTCGAGAATCAAAGTATCTTCATATTTTCTGCTACAGTTAATTCACCTTTTCTTCTAGAAAAAAGAGCTCAAGAAAATACTCCCTACAATGAACTCCAACACAGCCAACTAAGAAAATTTACGAACGTTTAACAGTAGTAAATGCATTACTATGTTGTGTAACACTGTAATAAAATACGCACGGAGTCGGACTGGCATGAAATTCACGTAATTTACACCCTACTCCGGGAAATACGTAGCATGTTTAAGCGAGTGGTCACGGAGCGGAATCTGTAGGTGTGCATTACGTTGGAGGTGGGTTTGTTCGCAATTTTACATCTTAGCTATATCCTACTATACTGATCAGACAGGCATGAATGTGATGATTTCTAGAAACTGAGGAGAGAGATAATCTGTCTGAAAAAGCGTTACAAGCAAACAAGAAACCTACCAGCTAATCAAACGTAGCAGCTGTTGCTGCCGAACCCTTCAGTTAGCTAATGTTGAAATAATCAAGTTTATCAGGAATAACGAATAAAGGACCAGAGCGAGTATAGAAAATGAGTATAGTTGGACAGCCACAAACATGTGAACTTCACGACCCCTTTAGGCACTCACAGGAAGAAGGATTTTGTTAAGTTTCATATATGATTTTCTAATGTAGTTATACTGTCTGCTTCATCGATTCTTTATTCAAATACAATTTGTATTATCGGCAATTTGAAATCGAAACTTCTTTATTAAATATTTACAGTAATTTGCTCTACTTAAACAAATTTTTGGTCTTCTCGTGTTTCTCATTTTCGTTTCACACCCAACAGGCTTCCTCAGTGTGACGTCGATCATATTCTGCGCGCTGTCGGCCATACTGGCTAATGGTAAATTTATGCTACCCGGATATTTATCCCTTCGTAAAAACCTACGAACATTATAAAATGTTACAACTCTGCAAGACTTGCCTAGCAATACGTTTGAAGTACATGCAAAATCTGAGGTTTCTGCGTAGTTTCAGAGTGCGTCGACAACATTGGAAGCAGAATTCATAAGACTCAATAAGGCAACTACGTTAATGGAAAACTCAATGTTTTTCCCAATTACATCAAATGCCAAAGATATTGTTTAATAATTTACCCAGCGTTATAAAGAAGTCCTTTCGAAAAGAACAATACACTTTGTGCACATAAATTTCGTCTCGTCCAAAACACGCTTATCATTTTGAAAATGTGAAAGTTGCAAACACTACCAAACACAAAAATATAAACTACGAATATCATTAGGATACACACTAATTATTCGTTCAGCTACAAAGCCTGGTCAATTCAAGAGGAGCCCTAGTCATCGTATACCTGGACTCCTTGAAACTTTTCAATGTAACAATACTGTAAGAATACGGAACCACAACTGTGGCCCAAACGTGAGCAGATTTAACCTTAGTTGCGTAACATAATGTTAAGACAACTTCACACACAAAAAAAGATCCTGTACATCATGCACCTTTGATAACGAGAGCACTTTTTATTGGGCAAATTAAATATACAGAGCACTTTGGAAATACAAATATGCAAAAAAATATAGCAGTCTCCGTTTTCTCACTATAATAATATATACACATAGTATAGCTAGAACAAATTAAAGTCCAGTTTGTATTCTTCTATGCTAACGACAATTCAATTACATATAAAACAATATCTGCATCATTTAACATTAAATAAATAAAAAAAACTTACCTTAAAAGACATCTGCGACACATCATCGTCTTCTTCCGGAACTGCATTGTTCGGGTTGCCGACAGACATCGCACCTGAGTCGTGTGTCCGGTTGCCTGGATCCCGATGTCCTTGGTTGGCCTAGTAAGTGAGGAGTACAATCGAAGGGACCCAGCTTACTATCATATACTAGGGCAAATTGTTCAGGTAAGGGCTTTTACACGCACAGAAGGAAGTTAAAATTCCCAACACAAAACTACAACAGGATTATGTGAGAAAAACAATTATGTTCTGTACAACGAAACATTAACAATAAACAGAGAGGCGAACTACACTAACAGTGGAGCGGATAGTTCACTGGCTTTGAAGAGTAGCTGCTTCTGCACCCGAAGTCGTTATCTGATAAACACGGCTGTGTACAGAGAGAGACAGTGAGGACTTTTGAGCCCTATCAAACGCAATACAATGCGAACACTTATTTGACTGGACGATTCCACTAAATGTAATCTTGAGATAACCGCCGAAAGCCATACACGTAATTTGGAAAGCGTAATACGTATTCAACCAACGAAGTCACATATCTCAAATTATACGTTCAGTGTAACAAACCACAGTACGTGTGATCAAGTAGAAACGCACGCAGTGAACTCAATGAAGGTTATATTATTACAATTACGTTATGTGGACCGTAACAATCGCTAATTCTATAACAATCGCTAATTCTATAAAGTATAGCCAAAACCTGTTATGGCGTACTCTTGGTATTCATGGTTTGTCGAGCCTTGCACGAGATTAATATCGTAAACTGTTAGCACAACACCAATGGAATAAACAGTTGTCGAGCAGGGCGTACTTCAAGAGCGCCTCCGCCGCGCAAAGCATGCAAAGTTAACTTACAAACACGGCTACGCAAGAGCCACTGCACGAATAGGAACAGTGACAAGGAAGTCTGAGAAGCCATAAAGCAGCCACATAATGGCTGACCTTCGCGTCTGCCACCCCTCTACTAGGCATAAAAATAAACACTTATTTGCTTATCTAGTTGCAACGACACGAAGACAGTAGTCACGAACTATTCGAGAAGTACCAGGACGTATTAAAAGTTTGTCAAAGTACAATTAGACATAATTATACTGTACCGTATGTAATTTTGAATAGTTTTAGTTGACGGTACCCTCAGTTCTTCACGACTTTAAGTGTGGTGTGAGGTTTTATGGCGCTTCGACATCAGAAGGGTCATGAAAACACAGGAGATATGCATCAAGTTTTCTAAATACTGTTGATAAAAATTGAACGAAAAGCGATTTTACTTAATCATGGAAGTTGAAATCACATATACGCATAGTGTAATTTAATTCATTTATTTAACAAACACTCGGTTTTATAGGAGTAAGAATTTTTAAGATGAACGAATCCCGAAATTCCCATACATGATTAGTTAGTAAATTCTTAGAATGTACCCATTAGTTCATTCCATCAGGGTATACGTTTTTTATTTCTTTAGTTGAAGCTACCATTACTACTTAATAATAACTTTAAGCCAGGGTTTTACACAACATGTCGAGTTACAGATAGAAAAACATCTGGATACATCACGAGCACATGAGAAGTTGCACTATGCGTGTCCCTTACGTTTAAAATAGTGAATGGTCACTTCTCCTTGGGTAACTCACAACACTTTCATGTAAACAAAATAAATGGAGAGTTTTAGTTTTAACAAAAAATAAAATGAATGATGTGTACAGGAAGAACTTTTTTTAGACTGACCACCTAAATGTTCAACAATTGAATTCCTGATAATTTGTTACCCCGATACTTAAGGCCATTTATTATAAGCAGCTACGAAATTGCACTGTATGTTTTTGTTGTTGTTTGTTAAAACAAAATAATGGAAGTATGTGGTTTTCAATTCATGTAGCTGCAGCTAACTGCCTTACCACGAAGCCACATGTTTCGACAAGGACATTTTACACACAGAAAGCCTATGAAATTGAGCAGAACTATTTTTAGTGAAGTGCATATCTCCTGTGTTCGATTCCCATGTCAGTATAAGTAGAAATCGACAAGTGGAAGTTTGAAGTTAAGGTTAGCCAAATATCACAAAAAATAAAACATTTAAGTAATTTTAAAAACTGCTTTTACATAATATATTTCACAAAGCAGGTCCCTCTTTTTTTTCCACTTAGTACGTTTCCATACATTTCTCGGGAACGTTAACTGCCTAGTAACAATCAAATACGTAAAAATAATAATAATATTAAAAAAAACCAACAAGAACGCCCACACACAAAAAAAAGGAAAGTAGAGGCTTTGGATAGAGGATGTAACGTCACCGGAACCGAGGTTTACTCGACGTAGTACAGTAATCATCCACCAAAAGAAAATACGCAGTTTGTACACTTCCTTCAACTGACGGTCATCCGGGGGAGATAATATTTTGCCAACACAAGCTATTGTCGTGTCGTGTCCCTTCGACATCTCGCATGTCATTAGGGACGGTAAACTATTTACTATTTTATTGATGATTACGATGGAGATCATATGTGGCGGATGCAACATTTGAACATGAAACACCAAAGCCTACGGTAGCCCACCACGCTGACCCCTGACCACTTGACCAAGCAGGACAGTCCTAATATGAAATACCTATTCTAATAAATACTGGTAAAAACATGTACCCAAACTATCCCATAGCCAAATACGATGCATTCTTTCCAGGCACTGCTATACGGA
This sequence comes from Machilis hrabei, assembly GCA_003456935.1. Classification (NCBI taxonomy): domain Eukaryota; kingdom Metazoa; phylum Arthropoda; class Insecta; order Archaeognatha; family Machilidae; genus Machilis; species Machilis hrabei. Next base: position 22,209 of record KZ883763.1, read on the forward strand.
CATCTCTGTTCTCACAAGGGAACCACTCATGTGGGCATGCTGAAACCTCACTTGAAATTTGTATCATAGATAGAGGATGATAACATACGAATATCCTCAAAATTTTAGCTGCCGATACGCACTGCAAGGAATTAAAAAAAAATATAAATATTAACGTTCATGGGGCTATTCCCTGGATCGACTCCATGCCCGCGAACACGGTAGTGGAGTCGACTCCACGCCCAGAACATGGTAGCGGAGTCGACTNCATGACCTTGAACACGATCCCTGTAACGGTATAAAAGAAAAACGTCTAATGACAACGTTACGATGCCGATGAAATTAACTAACACAATACTACCAGATACAACTCTAATTACCAATAACATGTATAAAACAATATTAATTGTGAAAATCATGCATTTCTACTTAATGATTTAAGAATTTTGTTGTTGTTTAGAGTGTAGTATTGACAACAGGAAGCATATATCACACGTCCAAAACTAATATAAAAGTATGTACGTAACAGAAAGACGGACAGAGCGACACCTACACATTTTACGGTTTACATGTTGATAAAAATCGGTTATTTGAAAAATTGCAATATATCCACAAAACGCCACAATGGGTGAACGAAAGTGTGGACAATGTAAAGTGTACATCAAAATAAATGAACCTTCAATACAACGTGAAGGCGCATGTAGTAAATTGTATCATCCTCAATGTGTCATGATAAACTCAGAGGACTTAAAATTTCTTCAAGAAAAAGATTCAAAGCGGAAGTGTCAAAACTGTCTAAGTCAACGCCGAAAGAGTTTTTCGTCTGATGCTTCAGTAGACCAGAAAAAGGAAAATTATGAAATGGAAAAAATGGA
>KZ883775.1:5121-16057 GCA_003456935.1 Machilis hrabei
TCTAAAATTGGATTAGGAGGCACTGGCTTGGAACTAATAAGGACAATGACCCATGACGAATAGTTATTTCAAGAAAAGACACACATCGTTAGCCCTTCACTTCCTCCAGTGATCTAAATAATTCATTAACTCTTGAAAAATTCTTTGCATTATTATTCTGTCAATCACTGATATATCTCCATATCGGAAGACTCACCGATACACTAATATCGGCCGATACCGATAATCGGTATCGTTGCAACACTATTTTACAGATATAAAAAAGTTTCCCAAAGAGGATTTGAAAGAGAAAGAAAAGATTGTTATTGAAGTTGAGAGCCCTTTCTCACATCAAAATAAAANGAGANNNGNAAGAGGTGGGGAGGTCAGTTGAGCGAGTTCCAGGTGACGCACCTTTTCAGGTGTCAACAGTTCTTTGCCCCAGGCCTTTTCTGGTTTTGTTTCATCAGGCAGACAGGAGAGTGAGATAGAGAGTGGAAGCAAATAAACAAAGACAGAATTTAAAGCAAAGAAGAGAAATAATAACAAGGCAAGAGAATCAGACTAAGTCTGTAAATCAAATCTAATTTTCACTTTCCTCTTTTTTTGTTATCCTTTCTTAGCTTCTCTTTATCCTCACTTTCTTCCTATCTATTTCTAAGTTCTCTATCCACTCCTGTTTTTCTCCTTTCATCTTTCTTATCCTTTTTCACTTCCATATTTCTTTTTCTCCATTCCTTCCTTACGTATATTCCCTTTTAAATTCATTTCTCCTCATCTTTCCTTCTTTCTTTTTTGCCTGCTTTTTCTACCTTTTCCATTTCCCTTCTTACCCCATTTCTTAATATCTTTTATTGTTTCCTCTCTTAGTCCTTGTACATTTCTGGATTCTTGTTTTCTCACATTGTTCTTCATTCCCCTTCTTGATTTTTGTCATCCATCTTTTCCTTCCACTTCTTTCTCTTTTTGATATAGGTTACCAGATGATATTTTCATCACGAGTACAATGCAAGGCTGATTCTACATAACCCTTTAAAATGTGGCAATTGTACCGCTTACATTTCAGAATCAGTGTGCAGCTATAGAGGTGTTGTAACAGACAGAGGCAAGAATGCAAAATTAACTATACGTGGCCTAACCAGGCAGTTATACTACTGTGCTCCCTCTGCTCTGTTCTCTAGTATTAAAATAGTTTTATTTATTTAACTTTAAGAGATCAGAATAGTTTTAGTTTTGTAATAAAAAAGGATCAAGCTTGTATGAGAATTAAGCATTGGTCTCTTTGTTCTAGGTTACTATAGTAAAATTATCCGTTCAGCACTTCAGTTTCCACTGATGGATCTTGCGCATCTCAGTTNTACAGACTGNATGTGCGACTTGTGTGGATTAAATAAATAAATAAGTGAATAACATCAGTTTTAATTTTAAGTAAGTATTTTGGTTAACAAAGGCAATCTTAACAGTTACAAAAAAGGTAATCTAACAGTAAGAATATTAAAAGATGAATAAATTCTTCTAAGAATCGTGTAAGTAATGATGGTGTATTAAAGCTGTGCCTATTAACTGGAAACTCATCCATTATCTGGTGCTTATATGTGCAGTGTTTCAGTCTGNCTCCACCTTCAGGCTCTTGCATCTCTCTTGCCAACAGATGTCAGGACCATCCACACAACAAATTAAAGCCAGAATTTAGCTGCCTGATTTTTGTATTATCTCTGAAAAGAAACTGAATTCCTTTGCATCAACAAATGTGGCTAAAACAGCAGAGTTTGAACGAAGGAAAAACTCTTGCTTATTTGGCAGAACACTATGATATTTGTGAACACAGTGAAGTATCTGATGGTGGTGAAGAAACAATAGAGCATGGTTTGTTATCAGATACTGATAATGGATGGGGGAAAAAATATATTTAGTAAGCACACACTGCAAATGGGTACCATTACAAAGTACATCACTGGATGCTGGTGGTGTTATACATGCAGTAAAAAAACATTTTTTTTATGTGGGGGTGGGAGTACACAGTTTTGCATACTTAGAAATAGATCCTATGACAATGATGTTTTAAAAATATTCCTAAATATAAAATTCTTTAATTTTGCAATTTTTTCGCAACATTTTAATTTATAATGACTATCACAACAAAACATAACCAAGCAACACTTGGCTTAACCTTTCTATTGGTATATAACATATATATATATTATGATAATTTATAATAGTTTAACAAATAAATACAAAAACACTGATAATATACAAATATACGGGGTGGAGTGTAGTAAGTCAAATATACACGAAGACAATTTTCTCAGATGTAGCATTACAAAACATTATTTTATAAAATAACTTCCTTTGGTTACTATATACCCAAGTTGAAATAAGTTAAGGAAATATGATGGATAAACTAAATGTTTTGAAAATACGTACAAGTGGGCCTACATATTCTTCCTTTGAAATGAATCTGTTTGCAGTAAAACAATTTATAATTACATTTAGTCTAGTAAACCATGGAATGGAGTTATGAAATTTATAACAAGTATTAAAAACACCTCTTACCTCCTGCTGGAACAAACACCTCACTCATAGAATCTGCNGTTTCCAAAAATTCAACTTTGCGAGATGGAGAGATATTACTGAAACATATAGATATAACCACATTAGGCAACATATGAAAGGTTGTGACACACACACAGTTTTTAAATACAATAAAAATAATAATTAATCTGTTTTTGAAAATAAAAACTATCAAGGTGTCTATTTTATCTGCAATACATCTTTTCCTATAAAGTAGCCGTATTAGTCAATTCACAAAATAAAAACACTTTTTTTTTACAGAACATTATAGCAAATGCTGTTAATTCTTCTTTCACACAATGATGCTGTACATACCATTTACATTAACATTATAAAAAAACACAGCAGTGTACTAAACATATCTGCAAATCTTAAAGTGCACTGATCTACTCAAGTAAATAGTTATGCAATTATTGGCTATGTAAAACAATGGGGTAGATTAAGTTTTTTGTTTCTTGTAAAAACAGACCAATATAATTACAGATGTTTGACAGTACAGATGCTTACAACTTCAATTTCAGTTTAGCCACTCCTACAAGACTACTTTAGAAGGGACATTTTATGGCGATTTCACACAATAAAGGATGATTCACTATGTTANAGGGTCAACATCATTANAGTACCAGCAGTAGACTGCAAGAAATTGACTGAGTCTATATATTCAGTTCATAGCTACAATGTCCATTACTTCTGCTACACGAAAAACTATAAAAGCAAATAAGATTACCTCAGCTTTTGTTTTAAATTTACTTACAAGGGAAGCCCCAATGGGAAGTGCACCGATTTTAGTGAGTTTCTGTTATATACCTAGTCTTACCATAAATACTGTTACAAACTTTTGGCACAGGAGACTGTTGTGAAGGATTTGGGCAACACTTTGTTCAGGAATAAACAATGGAGCTTCCAGCAGGATTCAGCACCCGCTCACAAGGCAAAGTCTACCCAGGACTGGCTGCGGAGAAATGTTCCGGACTTCATTGCTCCAAATGATTGGCCTTCCAGCAGCCCTGACCTCAACCCATTGGAAGACTAAGAGTTGTGGTCCGTGCTTGAGGGCATGGTCTGTAAGAAGAGACATTCCAGTATCGACAGCCTGAAGCGCTCCCTGGTGAAGGCAGTGGCGGATTTTCCAATGGAGACTGTGCGTAATTCCATTGATGCGTGGCCACAGAGACTTAGGGCCTGTGTGAAGGCCAATGGTGGCCANTTTGAAATATGATTGGTGCTCTGTGTTTACAATACATGTAANTGACCTGTATTAAAAGGATATTAAATTATGTTTAAAACTGTGCAAATGGCTCAGGTTCAATGTTGTAACAGTATTTATGGTAAGACTAGGTAGAGAGGACCTTTTCCTTGCATGGGTTCCCCCTACGACATGCGGTGAACGATAATGCATTTTTGCATCCGGGACATTTTTTCTTTTGTTCAAATCATTTTATAACCATTGGTCCATTGTTATACCCTGCATGCTACATATTTCCCGCTGGTCAATGGTAACTCCACCATCTGCAAACCGTTTTGGTTTTCAGAATTGCCATTACCATGATCAAACAAGATGGTTACAACTAGTGCAGGCTTTGAGCAATGGCGACGAGGATAAACGGTACGAGTTTTGTAGACATCACTGACAGAATCGAAAGTGATGATTTCCTCAAGTCGAGTGATTATTTACGAAGCTACTTTAGTGGTAAAGTTAAATGCTACAGCATGAGAATTTGAGAAACAGAGAAGCCACTGGAGTGCATGGAACATATGCAGGACTTGTCAAAAGTGTATATTATTTATATCCTTAAGTTCTACAAAAGTGTATGGTCCTTTCTGTTTTAACAAGGCTACTGTAACTAACAGTATTTATCTGGACACATTTTAAACCATCTAACGCTACGGGTAGAGACTTCATGTCTTATTGAAACAACTGCTACACAACCATTAGGTCTCCACATATCTCATGCGTATTGTACGTTTTCAATGGTCCTGGCGGAACGATAGCTTGAATGCCACAGTCACCTGATCTAGTACATGTCGACTTTTGCTTGTGGTGATACGTAATGAATAGCAAGTATGTTCTCCCCGTCCTGCAGCTTTGTACGAGTTATATCCATGGATCACGGAAGCGCTTACGGACATGGATGGACGACGCCCTTCGTAGGATCTGTGGTAGAATTGCTTATAAATGGGAGAATCAGCAAAGCGATACAAGGAAGCCACATAGACTGCATTATGGAATACCTTAACGAACTATATACGTTTTGAATTTGCTGAGTAAATAAAAATTAAATATTTCTTTTATATAACTAATTTATAATAGAATATTTATTTCAATTGTTAGTATCTGTATTCTCAAAATGATAAATATGAATTAACATATTTTGAGCCCGATAAGAGGCTCACCTACAGATGATATTCTAAGCTCTGTTCACCAACTTTATTTTCAAATGCCATCACCAGCTTGCCTGTACATACGCTCCACATCTCAAGCCATCATCGAGGCAACAACTCATATGGTATATTGTATCCAAAGACATAGCTGACAGTATGCACAACTGTCACTAATAAATACGTCCTTTAGTTATCAGTGTCTACCTTTTTTACAATGTGCTAAGGCTTGCATGTACTTTAGAGTCAAGACAAGACCTGATATAAGGCTGAGTCTTGGATCGACTATTTCTTTTCAAATTTACATTTGGTCTCTTACATGTACAAGTGTGCATTATGTCTGTGTTTTCCAGATTAGTATATCACAGCTGGTAATAGCATTTCTAATTAAAATTTAAAACGGAATGTAATTATTACAGAAAATATTTAGTTTTGTAAATACTTATAATATAATGTTTATTTTCACATTATAGTTGATTTAAATACATACACCTACTGAAGGCTATTGTTGTATATTTAGACTTGCTGTCACTCTCATTTTTCATTTTTCTAAGCCGGTCCCGGTAGCCTAGTGGTTAACCACTTGGCCTTGCACGCCGGAGGTCCCAGGTTCGATTCCTGGCTAGGGCTGGGTGTTATTCATTGTCTCAATAAAAAGTGTTCATCATCACCTTCATAAAAATAGCGAGTACTGCTCGAATGACCCATGTGTGTCGAGTAGCCGTAAAACCTCAAATCATCATCATTTTTCTAGTGTTAGTGGTGACACGAAATAATTTTATAAGTTAAAACAAATTCTATTTCATATTTATAAACTTATGAGTTACAAAACTGTATTAGTTGTCTTAGAAAAGGTGAAAATTATAAGCACTAAAGAATAAATATTACTTCCATTGACATTTGGGCAGCTGCTTCTCAACATGCAAACCTATTTTTCTTGTAAGCCTAAATTAAGGTAAGAACTGTGTGGTTAATTATGGGGCATATAACAGTATAAAGCATTTAACATTTAGTTGAACTGGTTTATACTAAATATTAGACACACATTTAATACGAAAATTTATCTGTCCAACCATTAATAAACATCCAACCAATCCTCAAGGTGTGACATTTTAAATGTATATCAGTTTTGACATTAGCATTCAAAAGAAGACGTACCTCCAGCCATGGGAGCTTCCACTTTGAGTACCTTGACTACTCCAGCTGGATGAGCCAATAGATGTTGATCGAGCTGAAATTTGTCCCTGGTTGAACGAATCCTAAATTAATAATAAAAAAAAAATAATAAATGTATTACTGTTGTACAACACAAGTTTCCACAGTTTTGTGTTACACAATACAGATGACAAATTACCATTGTATCATTAATTAGATGCAATGTTTTATTGTATCTTTGATGATGTCTAAAATACATCCCACCATTTAAAGTATACACCCACACAAGTAGCATTCTCAACAGCAATCAGTTCCATAAGAAATAAACCATGTGAAATTGGAAGGAGTGGATCTATTTGTATGAACATTGGTCTAATAGGAAATTCAGTCAAGAACAAGAAGGGGACTCAGTTACAGAAAAAAAAAATCATATTTATTGGTACAGAACAGAAATTTACTTCCATGTTCTCATAACCAGTAGATGGTTTCACTGCCACTGTTGTCAGTACATACAATCACCAATTATTTTGGGGGGGAGGGGATGTTTCAAGCTGTAAACCCTGTACATCTGTAGTGTTATAATTTAATAAGAGCCGTTTTCTACAAGGGGGTAAACATTGTAACATCCAATGTTTTCTGTTACTGAAAAACCAGTACTTTATAAACCCTACATTGTGACTATTATCCAAGGTTACTTAGTTCAGTGCAGAATGTTGCAACACTGCCTGAACATTTCTCCTTTCGACAAAGCCTAGGATACAAAGGTGATTATATTTTTAGAAATTTGTGTGTTCAAGCTACCAGGTAAAATGTTTCATTAAACAATATAGCTGAAAATATAACAAACAAAAAACATGTTGATGTTTCTGTTTGCATAAACCCACCACTAAAATTAAATAATAAGGAAGCTGCCATAAATGTAGTAAGACATACCTCAATTTCAAATGCCCTAGTCTCTTCACCTCTCTTAGCCCCTGGATGCTTTGGAACAAAACATTCATCTACTTCCATTGAACCGTTTTTACTCGTGCTTTCAAAACTTGTTTTCATACTGTTATAGTATCTGCCTTTGCTTGTAGAAGTCTTACGAGATTTCTCCAAGTCACAACTGTTGTGTTTAAAACCAGAAGTGTCTGCCTTGGAAATGGAGGCTCCGGAATCAGCAATTTCAACTTCATTGTTTCCTTCATTAAAGAGTGGTTCACTGATTTTTTCTCTGTAAAGAAGAGAAATAGAATTAAATTACTGTTGCAAATGCACACTCGCTTACAGTGCTAAAAATTCAGAAATATTAGAATGATTTGATACTTTGAAATCAGAACACAGGCTTAATACAGTGTTCCTTTATAACTACAGGTATAAAAATAATGTCATCACATAGAACAACAAAGAAATGGTTTCTAAAATCAATCAAATGCAAAGGCATATATCAACTTCTGTCTGTAGTAATACACTTGTCAATTTTAAATAAATTCGTCCCACATGAATGTCTAAAGGAAGCAGACAGTATTGCTGGNATGTGTGCAAATTGTAAGTATGAATTTATTCAAAAGAATTTACAAAATCACTGCAAGCTTCAACTAAATTCGTCGTCCACGAATCCAAGTGTAGGGCTGTGCGATACGGAATNTCAAATATCGAAGTTTGACATCTGTANNATATGAAAATATGACTGGTATATCAATATCCAGTTATGATGATTTGAAAAAAAGATTGATACTGAATTAAACAAAAATAGTACTTTGAAAAATACTGAGCTTCAAACCTTTCGAAAAAATCTACAACTTTCGAAAAATACGGATCTTTCTCAAAATATTCTAAACTTGCATGATGAAGTTCTTCACCCTTCTGTTGTAATCTTAAAAGTATTCTTGGCTGTAGGGTGTGAAAAAAAATCATGAATAGCATGACGTACGCGCTCCATTAGCACTTGAAAAAGAGTTCAATTAAACTCGAAACATCGTGCTATTCACGAGTTCTTTTCACACCCTACAGCCAAGAATACTTCAAGATATTCTAAACTCTTTACGGCTATATTTCGAAGTTCAACATTTTCATAACTCAAAGTTTGCAAACACACATTTGTTATTATTCGATAAAAATATTTGCAAAATTTGAAAGAATCAAACCTAGATATTGACTAATTTCTCCAAAATTTTCAAAACTACATATTTTGATATTTGGAAAATATATATCGACATTGACAAGTGTACACAAAACCTGGCCAATAATTATATCCTTTAAGTGTAATATACACTTTACCTTTGTGTTTGAGCCATTTCATATCTATGCAATGATTCCTTACCTTATTAAGGTCATTAATTGTTCAGTAATACTTTTTACAATAGTCTATATGCCTCATCAGACTTTATATTATTTAAAATACAACATTAGAAATGCAACAGAAACTGAAGTTGTGGTGTTATTACATGACGAAAGTTGATAACATTTAGTAATCAAATAACTCTCTGAAACAAACCACTTTAAAACAATAACAGTAATTTTCCNCACTTTAAGAGTGTGTGTGCATGTACTCTTTTATTATGTGATTTTGATATCAAAACTTATTTTTTTTGTGAGGTTATGCAACAGATTTACCTCTGTTACTANGTTAACATAATTTGAATGTGATTTGATGATGTTAACTGTGTGATTTAGTTAATGTTTATTTATTGGAGGTACAGTAAGCCTAATTATGGTAATTAATGTGTATTATTTCTCTAGCATTTATATGTGATGTGCAATAACTATAAGATGTAGCATAACTTTTTGTAACTGTATGTTTTGTAGACTGTGGTATTGTTCTCTTTGTACCGAGTCAGTTACCTAAATGCGTCCAGTTCCGTTTTTGTTGAAAATNCATATGCTGTATGGTTCAAGACAAGTTAAGCTCATTTGCGTGAAGTAGCCTCATGCAAGGTTAGGCTTGTAAGGTTTTATGTTACCAANACCTTGGTTAAATACAAGGTNTTTATGTGATTTGTAAAGTTGCCGCTCAGGCCTGCAAAAACCATGGTGTTTCCTGGGGTTTCCATCATCAGCGAAGAGTGGACCCAGTACTTTCACTGCTCCAGTATAAGCCTGATGTAGCTGGTAATAAGGGATCTCGGTTTTTCTGGAATTTGGCACCACACATCCCTGAAGTCAGTGAGTCAAGGAAACCTGGAGGTACTTGAGGACAGTGCCAAAGAGCTAACTAGCTGAATGATAGGGAGTGTGGATAGTTTTGGTGATAAGAGATCTCTGTGCTTCTAGAATTTGGCACCACACATCACTGAAGCCACAGAGTTGAGGGAACTTGAAGGTGCTTCGTACTTTCATTCAATAAGTCGTAATTCCAATTTAATATTAATGCTACTTAAGTCACCTTATTCATTCATTCACTCTCCATTTGAGAAAGTATTATATTACATTATATTGAAGACCGTTCAGTACCAAAATTTATAGTATTTTGAAACCAGATAAAATAAACAAGTTTATTGATTGAGCAATTTTGCTTTAAAATGCTATTACTTTTATTGTACATTTTTTATGATGATAATTTGCAAATTTTTTTATATGTAAGGAAATCATATAACATGAAAATTAAGAATAGAGAATTATAGGAAAAACAGGATGCCAACCTACAGCTTTAAGTAATAAACATACCTCAAAAAATAATCATCTTTATGCTTTCTTAGGCTTTGATGGCTGGGTAACAAACCCAACTGTTTACTAATGCGAGTTGAAGAATCAAATGTTGACCATCCAGAATCTGAAAAAAAAGGGAGACATTAGGCACTTAGTACATGCAAAATAAGGATGGGTATATTTATGTTTGTTTGGAGCAGGGAAAAATCAAAACGAACTTTGGAAAAATCAAGATAAACATCAAAATAATTTTGAATAGCATTTTATAATGTAAAACTCGAGCTATGTACAAGGGCAGATTTTTAAAGCTATAAAGTAGCCCATAATGTTTAATGATTCAAACCTAAAATGTGGTACAGTATAAAACTGTGTAACCTTAAATAACCTACCTAACAGCACAAATTTAGATTTCAGGCAGTCCTACATATAATCAGATACCAAAATAAAATTGAAACACTTAACACAACCAACAGTAAGTTGGAAAACACAAAATCATTAATTTACAAACATTCTGAACAATTAAAAGTGATGCTCACAAATGAAAAAAATACTGCTATACTAATGGCAATTCACAACTAAACTGTCACAAGTAAAAAAAAAATAATGTGTTTAAGCACCTGAATTCAAATGGTTTAGAAGTCTGTACAAAGATCAAGATGCTCGAGTTCAGAAATCCACAAGAAAAATTATAAACAACTTAGATATATAAATGAAAGTTACATAAATAAGCGCAAGGGAAGAATTGATTGCTACAAATTTTGCCAGCTTAAGCACCATCTGCATTGTAACAACAGACCAGAATGGCTGAATATTTTCATTCGACAAACTTTCACTTAAAGATGACACCCCAATTTTAATGTTCCTCCTCGAAGATGCAAATTCTAAGCGATTACTTGCTTCCGAGTACGATAGGCGAAATGACGGCAGAGATTTTGGGTTCAATCTCATACGGGGCAAGAAAAATAGAGTACGAATAATAGGAGAATTATGCTCTCGAGTTAAATGTGAAATATGCAAAATCAGACGTAACTCTGGGAACCATTTACCAAAAATATAACAATGTTTCAGTTAATTTGAAATAAAAGTTAAAACTTCAACAAAGACAAGAATTCTTTCATTCGTAACTGACACACCAGTCTTTAAGCAGGGATAATATTCACTCAGTTCACACCAGTTTAGCCGAACCAGTTATTAAAATTTGGCAAGTTCGCCGAACTGGTTG
>QVQU01211972.1:0-17051 GCA_003456935.1 Machilis hrabei
GTTGTTTTATCCAATAACCTTCACAAAAAATTTCAGACTTCTATCTGCAGTAGTTTTAGAAATAAAAAATAAAATTGTTTGAAAATATGCTCAAAGTCACTANTTTNGCTTTATGAGAGGTCAACTTCGAAGGTCAATATCTAGGTCAGTTTTTGTCGGATCAATAAACAGAAAAATAGGGGTCAAAATGTTTTTAGCATTTTATAACATATTAAAAAATCAAGAAAATCGAAGAAGGTGACCTGACAGCCCCTGCCTGTCTGGTGGTGGAAAGACCCTACTAATAATAATGTTTAGTCTTTTTATTTTATTTGGCAAATATTTCCTCCCTCTATGCCATAGAATAAATAGGATTAACTTAGTAATGTAATCTCAATTATAGCTATTGATTACGGAAGGAAATACATGTTTAGCATCAAGGTTATTTAATACGTAGACCTATGTGATTGTTCATTAGGCCTACATTAAGCGACTTTCGGACAACATTAATATTGTTGGTGTAAAAGTATAGGCCTACAGCTGTTTATTTGATGGACAGTAGCCAACGTTTAATACAAGTGTCAGTTTGAAATGTTTTAAAAACTCGTAAAAATTAAACGTATCCTTGGAAAGAAATAACGCAATGAAAAACAAAAGTGTCTAGACCAGTCTCTACCCTGCAATTTGTTTAACAATAATCTTTCTAGCTTTGCAGGAATGCGATGATAGTGCCATCAGATGGTACAGTCACACACTAATACTAGTACATTTTTCAATTGTTAAAAACATCTTCATTTCTTCAATAAATGAAAAAAAGAGAAATGTGAAAGGACGAGGCCTTGGTTTTTTCCTAAAAAGAACAAGTTTGAAAAAACGAATGTTTTTTTTTTCTATTTACAACACTAGCTAAGAAAGATAAGAGATGGAAAAAGAACAAATTAAAGTACAGGAAGATGAATAAATACACATCGAAGAATAGAGAGGGAAGAAGAACAAAGAAAAGGGGGAAACCAAAAAAAGGAGTAGAAAAGAGAGAAACAAAGAAATGAAAAATGGAGATGAAAGAAATACAGAAGGAAGAAAGGAGAGAAAAAAAAAACAAGTAATTTAGAAGAAGGAAAAGGAACAAAGAAAGAAAGGATAAGAAAGATCAAAGGAGGACAGGAGTGGAAAGAGACTGAAACCAGGAAAAATCAGAGCATAAAGAGAAGCTAAGAGAGGATAAAAAAAGAGGAATGATTTACAGACTTAGTCTGATACTATTTATTGCCTTCTTGTTTTTATCTCCTTTGCATTCAATTCCGCCTTTGGTTATTTGCTTCCAATATTCACCTTCCTGTTTTCCAGGTAAAACAAGACAAAAAGGGCCTAGAGCAAAAATAAACTGTAGATGCACAAAAGGATGAGTCACCATCCAACTCCACAACCCACAGGACAGACCAGGCGCCTCCTCCATCTCTTGCTTCTCTCCGCTTGTTTTGATGTGAGAAACTGCTCGCAACTTCAATAAAAAATTTTCCTTACTCTTTCAAATCCTCTTTGGGAAATGTGATTTTTTTATATCAGAAAAAGAAAAACGTATATCAGCCAGCCATCCCATCCTTTTCTACTGATGTATCTTGGTATTTATCTATCCATAAAGCCCACAAAATATATCAGCTATTACCTAGAAAACCAGTCTAAAAGATTATATTAGAGGTGTAAACCAGAAAAAGTTTAGCACGGGTCTATTGGAACATACAGCTTAAACAGAACACACACCAAATTGGGACAACAGTAAAATCATTAAGAATGCAGATACGAAAATAAGAAGAGGCACCTATGAAACAATAGTGATTTGGCAAACCAAAAAATGTCTTAACAGGAAACATGGAAACCTAGACACTAGGTGGAAAAGTATTTTCACCAAATCAAGAGAAAATTATTAAGTTTTCAAATGGCATAAACCTCCAGACCTATCCCCGGCCATTTCGACCTGTCATTCGAGTTGAATCTAATATCAAATTAGTAATTTTTCCTCTCTTTAAAAAATGTCCCCATTTACCCTACCTAACTAAATACAGTCACTGGTAATCCAGCTGATTTCAAACCATAAGTTCAATAGTGTCTCTGAAATAATGAAGTGATGAACAAGCAAAAATTAGTTTTTAAAAGTTTTAAAGTGTGGGAAGTGTATTCGTCATCTTTAAGCCATTAAAATAACCCACACAAAATGTACGTAAACAATGGAAATTACAATAGGGATAATAGTGCCAATGAGTTCACAATAGTGACAGTTTCTTCAAAGATGGCTTCTGTGCTAACAACAACAAGGTCTTGATGGTTCTATTCTGACAAAGTTTAAAGGGTACACCTCAATGAAATATTAATTTTACAAGAATGGCCAGTGTACAGTGAGAACTTCTTTTTCTATTCCAATAAACATAATAGATGAATATATATGAAATTTAATTCTCAGACAATTCTATGTATTAACGCTGGTTTAGTTTCACTGAGAAAATTTTCTCGCCCAGTGAAACTAAACCAGTGTTAATACATAGAATTGTCTGAGAACTAAATTTCATATTATGTATCGTAATTTCAACGTAATATTGAATCTTGTACTAGAAACAGCCATATAGGCATTCAGTAACAAGTCACAGCGACCGGGTCCACGCTGGTAGCAACTTAGATAGCGGTATTCGAGGTCAGAATTGTGTCTGGCTGAGACGGCCGAGCGGTCTAAGGTGTGCTTCCATCGTTAGCGTGGGCTGGAGGTGGTTCCGTAGGTCCTGGGTTTGCGCCCCGTCTGGGCGAGGAAATTTTCTCGGTGAAACTAAACCAGNGTTAATACATATAATAGATGAAGATATTCATACGCATGTTTTCGAATCAGATGACAAAAGTAAGTCTGGAAGGTGTAGTGAACTAGAAAATTTATTAGATGATAACCCTTTTGACACTGATGTTGAATTAGATTGATTTACAAAGTGTAAACAAACGTGCCACATGTAGCACTAATGAACATGAAAATAATTTTGAAACCAATAGTAGGCCTACAGTAAATACTGTTTCTGTATTATTGTAAGAAGATAACCTAAAAATATCTAGGTCTACAGCTTGTGTAGATGTGCAAACTGTAAATAAAATAATCCTAAGTGATTGCTCCCAGGGCTAGGCCAAAGAAACATATGAGGAGAAAATAAGATGAGGTAAGTTTGCCTTATAAATGTTTTTATTAATTTGTGTAGTCTGTAAAAGCATTCTTTTTTTATTATAATTATTTTAGGCATATATCTAATTGGAAGAGTTGGTTTCATGATGAAGACTTTGGGGACATGGCAAAAATGTTTTTATTTTGACCCAAATCGGAGCCATGTATTCAGTTGGGGAGGCTAACAAGAGCAGGTGCCAAAACAATGTCTTAAACAGTGGGTACACATAGGATTTTTATATTTATACAGGCAAAAATGAAATCTCTTCTGATGTTGTAATAAAATATACAAAGATTTGTTTGAACACGGATATGCTGTATCCTTTGATAACTTTTATGCATCAATTCCTCTTATTGAAGGACTGTTAGAAAATGGCCTGAAATCTTGTGATACATGTCAAGAAAACCGAAGAGGGTTCCCTGTTATTTTGAAGGATGGCAAGAGATGGGTTAGTAAGCTTGAAAAGGGAAGCTTTAGGTGGATCAGTTCACAGATGTACCAACCGTCAGTGAGGAGCTGGGAGTAGTACAACAAGGGGGGTAATCTTGAAATAGAGCAACATCAGGCAGCTAAGACCAAGCAGAATCAGCAAGTAGGACCAACAGACACCGCTGTCAAACTACAGCACGACCAACATACAGGACAGAGTGCAGACATCCCATGGAGAGCAGAGAGGTAACCGACGTTGCCAAATCAACCCAACGTCACAGCATGGTCTTTGGGCAGTTACACCAGAGGCCAAGGGAGGTCTCAAACTGGAAGAGAGTCCTGAATCATCAACAGAAGACTGTCGGTTGAGAAGAGTAGAAAACCCTCGCTCAACAAGCAGGCAGTCAGAGTTTAGCATCATCGTGTACGGTGGCTGGTACCCACGGGTTTATCTGTTAACCCCTAGACCGGAGCCAATCAGCGAAGCAGTGACTTGTAATACGTGCAGAGGGACGTATTCCAAAAGTTTAACGAGAATAGGACAGGGTATTAATCTGGTACCCCTAGACCAGAGCCAGCCAAGTGAAATTGTGAACTATAGTGTGTAAAAAGTNATGTGTATTGAGTTCATTCAACGCTAATATAGAGAGACCGTGAAGAATAGACAATAATTTGATCTGGTACTCCTAGACCAGAGCCTATCGAACAAGTCTAATGACCTTGATATAGTGTTTGTGATATGCATTATAATTTTACTGATGTATATACAAAAATGAAGGAACCATTTCCACACAATATGGTGTCAACCTCATTATCCTACCCCTGGTCTCTGGTAGAGCCAATTACACACTTAATTATCATCAGCATTTCCATAACCTCGAGATATCTGGTACAGTGGTTGCTGCACAAAATATTGGGGGCTCGTCCGGGATTGTCGACTCTAAATAGCCAGCCCACATCTGTAGAGTTGCGGCCCAGTAAAGTGTGTAAAGCCAGAGAAGGGGTAAGAAAAGTGTGTATTTTTCAGGAGCAAAGCAGGTTAGATACGTCTATGAACGTACAACACGAAGAGTGCAAGGTTCAAGAAGGGATGGAGGAGGAGCAAGATGGGAAATACAATCTGAGATACCGACGAGTAGAAGAAGAAACCATGGNCGCACAAAGGGACAGCGATGGCTCAGATTTGGAAGACCAAATTCCCAGAATTGTCAGAGGGCAGCAAAATCGTCAGAGCGACAATGGCGCCCAAAGTTCGATAGCAGAAAGAGATCTTCATTTGGAAGTAGGATTGATGAGGGAAATGATGCTAAGGATGATGCAGTCCCAGCAGAGCAGGCCAGTAATTAACGGGGACCGTGCTGTGCCTACCTTCGGTGGCCCCAGGAAGGATAGCACCCCGAGAGAATTCTTTAGGGCCCTGGAGGTGTTTTCCAAAACCAGAGGTCTGTCCAAACGTGAAACTATGCAGCACGTAGTGCCGTGTACACAGTTGGGGTCAGCCCTGCAATGGTGTAATTTCCATGGTGGCTTCGGTAGTTGGGAAGAGTTCTGTAAGGGATTAAAAAATCAGTTCGAGGCCACAGCTTATCAAGAGCATCTATGGGAGGAGCTTGAGAAGAGAACTCAGGCGCCAAGAAAACCCTTGAGCGAATTCGTCTTTGCCATCAACAGTTTTTATGAGAGTGTATGCCCGCAAGCATCCCAAGAAGAAAGAGTAAAGAGAGTCGTGCGACAAATGCACCCAGAATACCAGTTGTACTTCAGGGGTAAGTGCTTATGGACTTTGAAGGATATGGTAGATCAGGCACAGGAAGATATTCTGAGGGTCAGGAATTACAAGACACCACGGGATTCACGGCAAGCGCTAGAACCTGGACTAGCGTGGTGAGGCGACAGGACTGAAGCGGACCACGGAAACGAAACCCAAAGGCAGGGAGACGTATTACAACTACAGCGGAGAACATTATAGCCTCCTTGGCGTTACTCCCACGAGTGGGGGGGAGGGAGAGAAACATGGCCCAATCGGAACCAAAGAAGAGAAGAGGGAAGTAGAGGACAACCAAACCTGGGAACAAGCGGCCCCAGGGTCATCCAGTGCTATAACTGTAGAGAACGAGGTCATCAGAGATGGGACTGTCCAAAAAAATGGAGTGACTAGCGAGTGCAAAATAAGGCGCTCGTCACGTAAACAGTGAAACGGTAGAGCAGGACGGTGGAGAAATACCGGTAGGACCGGGAAAGCGTGGTTCGACAGGGTTATCATGTTCCATGCTTCCCATAGTCAATGCATGGAAGTACTCAATGTGGTGCATAGTAAAGACGTGCAACGTGAGATGAGGACAAGCTTGAAAGAAAACATGTGTGAACCCTAATGTTCGGTTAAGGTGACGTCGTGCGTCGTGCGATAACCATTAGTTTTAGTGTTTTTGGTAATGGGTCTAGTGTAATTTTCTTAATTGTAGGTTATGTGCATCGACATAATGTCAGATTACAATCCAATGTTAGATTAAGTCTCGTTCCATCTGGAGAACGGAGTTTAGTAAGTTTTTGTTTGTGTATGTGAACACCAGTAGCAGTGGTTGAAATTGTACAGTGAGTTCTAATTGAAATCATAAGTTCCCGTTCCATATGGAGAACGAGGTGAGTTAGTAAGTAAGTTTATTTCTTTTGTGAACACCAGTTGTAGTGGGTGAAATAGTGCAGTAGTTTGTAATTGAAATCTTGGATTTTAATAGTTCAGTAGTTTGTAATAATGAAATCTCGGATTTCAATAGATCAGGTGGGGGGCCCTTCTCACTAATTTTTTTAAATTTCTTTAATTAATTAATTAGATGAATTAGTATTGAGATAATTTTCGTGCATACCTCAATTACTCTTTTATTATCTAGAGTTGGTTATTAAACTATAAGATAACACTAAGTTTATTCTGTACATATGTAATTTTATTTGGCAAACACAACATTAGTTAGCCTAGATATGGTTTGTAAATAGTTTTGAGTAACTACGTCTGATATTCCAGTTTTTGATTATGAAAATTAAATTGCTATTCTGTTGTTTGTCAAGTACTGATGTACCGGATGTTGTTATTGTGTATTTTGGCTTTGGGCAGTTTCTAGGAAGTGTTTGAAAGCTATGAAGAGTGGAAAAATACTGGGCAGGTGTGTTTTTCAGACTGAAGTAGGTAACGCAGAAAGGTTTTCTAACTCCTCCAGATTCATGGCGCCAATTTTTGGTGTCCCTGTGTAAACAGACGAGAACGTGCAGGTGTTTGGGAAATGAGTCATTATCCGTTTGTAAATTTTGTGTTCCAAGCCCCTTTGAGGCATCTTGCTGGTCACGTGTTGAAAGTTTAGATGTGTAAAGGGATCCTTGTAGGGTATGTGCATTACACAAGGGGATATCGTGTTTTTGATCATGTGAGTAATCGTATGTGCGAATTGAAAAGTATAAAAATTGATGAAAAAGTTCTGGGATCTAGAGATATCTATGAAGATTGTAAGAATGATAATGAAGAATCGAACCAGTTGGTGAATACTGATGTAAGTGTACCAACCTCTCCTGAATCAACAGATTCATTAAAGCAAAGGACACGACAGAATATTCCGACGAATGTCGATGCCTCGGAAAGGAGAGATAGCACACCGAAAGCGCAAGAGGTGTCGATGCAAGTCCCCGAGTGGACAAGAGAAGAAGTTCATCGTAAAACTGGAACCAGAACTGATGTGTACTTTTGGTATGGGAAAGAAAAGTGTAGATCTCTGAAAGATGTTAAGGATGTCTGTGAAGCACGAAATATTCACTTTGAACGAGAGAAATTTGATTTCAGTGACCCAAAGACCCAACCGAATTTATTGAAAGAAAAAGAAAGCAAAATTGAAGAACAATATATGGCTTGTATCATTGAGATACCAAACAGTTATAAGGATTTTGAAAAATCCCTCAATCGAAATTGTTGGGAGCAAGCAATGCAAAGTGTATTACAGAACATGGAAGAAAGAAAGGTTTGGAAGGTAGTTAACTGGCCGGAAGGTAAAAAGGTTATAACAAATCCTTAAAGAAAAAATGTGGAAGGAACTACACAGAAATTTAAAGCAAGATTAGTTGCCCATGGTTTTAAAAGTCATTTGGCATTGACTATTTTAATACCTTTTCGCCTGTGATTGATTACAATGTAATTAATTTGTTTTTTGTTCGTGTTATTGGGATGTGAAGTGTGCATACCTTTATAGTAATTTGAATGAGGAATTGTACATGAAGATTCCTAAAGGACACATAATNGAGAAGGATAGAGATTTAGTTTTAAGATTAAAGAAATCGGGTCGTAATTGGAATAACCATATATCAGATACTTGGTTGAATTTGGGCTTTATAAATTCAAAGGTTTGTCCATGTATGTACAGATTAGGTATGAAATGTGTTGTATTATTGTATGTCGACGATATCACAATATTTGTAAAATGTAATACTGTATTAAGAGAATGTTTTTATTTAATTTCTACAAGATATGACGTTGATTTAGGTCCTATTAATGAATTATTAGGTGTTGAGTTCCATTTGACAGAAGATTGTTATGTCATGTGTCAAACTAAATACATTAATAAACTATCACAAAGTTTCGGGTTTAATTATCAACATAGTGTTTATACCCCTATGGATGTAGAGAATGATATANTAAAAAGTATATCTTAATATGAGTGTATTACATACATAACAAATTGAAAGAAAACTTGTCCAAAATATTTACAAATTATTATCAGATCAATTTGTACAAAGAGGAGGAGGTAACTAAAAAAAATGAATGAGAAATATATTTAAAAAGACACTTTATTTCGTAAGCAGAATTTATTCAGCTGAAATCACCTTACAAATGTGAATATGCCATAAAACATCACAGATTTACTGTTTTCATTACACTTAAAAGGCCTCACCTTGTCTTTGGTGATTTTTTTCCCTCATTATTTTCTTATGAAAGTTTGAGTGACTTCTGAGTAAGTGAGGGGATCAGCTCTATAACTTTTCCTTGGCTGGTTTTATGCTTCTGTATTGGTTATTTTTATGATTGAAAAATGTATGTACAAGTTAGTAGTAAAATAAATAATGTGATACAAAAGGACTTTGCATTGACTAGTGTTTTGGCCACACCTACACAGTTGACATAGAAGTTTTGAGAAGTCCAATATCTCGAGAATTCCAGTCTTATTCATACACAGGAGATTATTGTGTGCAAAGTAATTTAATTCAGGGTAGCAGTAAGAAGGTATATTTGAGTCAGACATACATGCCAAAATATATTAACTGTTTGTTAATAGCCTATAATCATAAAATAAATAAAATGGGTTAAAACAGTTTTTATTTTAACATAATGTTTTGAGAATTAATATTCTCTTCTTAAGATGCTTCACAATAAAATCACATATATTATAAAATGGGATAATAATTGTTGGTAGTCAAGGACAATTTAAAAGTACCAACAGTTGTTATACAATTTTATAATATACAGTGCGCTAAATTTCTATAGTTCCATGTACATATTTGTAAATATTTTGAAAATGTGTATGAAAATAGTATTATAAATCAGCAAGTTAAACACATTAGGCAATGCAGTGATTGTAAACAAAACCGTTTATATTCCGTTGAGTTCAGTTTCTTGACAAAATTGTAAGTAAACAAATGTTTACATTTAGCTGCGAAATTCGTATAAATCCATTAGTCTTACTTCAGACTGTGAAGTGATATGTTCATTCAATACATTATGAAGTTATCGTTTATCATCTAGAAAAGTGAGTACTTTAACATACATTTCCGTAACAATGCATCGTGGCGTGTTATTAATGCAAGAAGAAGAATCAAAATTAAAGCATACAAAAATGTTGGCCTTTCAAATCGTGAAATTGCAAGAAAATTATGCAGATCTCATCGTGTGGTTAAAAAATTTTGGGCAATTTGTATGAAAATAATACTTCACAAAAGGAAACACAAAAATAAATAAAAGACAGAAATCTCTTATGTTCTGCATCATCAAAAATATTTGACCGCAAGTCAAATAAAGGCAGAATTACAATTACCAGTTACTAAACGACAAGTGCAACAACTTTTATCTAAATCTCAATACCTAAAATGGTCGAAAAAAGACTCAACCTCCATTATCTAAATCACACCAGAGTGAACGATTGACATTTGCTTTCTCAAGTGGAACTTAAGGTAAAAATATTGAAAATATTACACTTGGAAATATAATAAATTAGTTTGTACAATGCATACTTATAATTATTACACGNAAAGTCATTGATAATGTATTTCATTACTTTAGCAATACTCTTATCATGATAAGTAATTAATTGATGGACTATAAGTGGAAGTATATCAATTTTGTTCAGTATATTTGATTTTAAAGTCTGGCATCTGAAGAAGAGAATATTTTCTCGAAATGTTAGGTTAAAATAAAAATTGTTTTAACTCATTTCATTTATTTTATGATCATAACAACCAGTTGTTAAACTTCAACAACCAAGAAACCGAGACGAATGCCAAAATATGCTAATTCCACTGCATAAATGTAACATTCTTGTAATATGTGTTGATTTGGCACCACAAGCTTCCAAAGTATAAACAACTCAGTTTAATACAGCTAATATACAAATGCTGAATTCATGTGAGAGATGGAGTGGCATGCTTACAATGTAGCATTACCACTCTCTGGCAGCTGGGAACAGTAGCGACCCAAGACCCACTGAATATCACAAGTATCTATGCATTTTTCTCTTCACTGTCCGGTAACCTTTACGTTACGTAGTAGAAAAATAAGCTAGCCGACTTCATTCGTCCAGAGAATTATGTTTTTTTAGAGGTTGTGTGTTAGCACTGATCCCCCATTTATTTAAATGTAGTGTGGAGAGCTAGTTCAACCCATGATATTAGTGCAGGAAGGTGCCATTTTTATGAGTGCAATGTGTTCAGCTTTTGTGGAAATAGAAATGTTCGCTCGCATTATCTAAATCGCTCAAACTCTCGTATTAGCATTTTCTATAATTAATGTTGTTAGTTTTTTTTTTTGATGGTTTAGAATTGGCCCACAAGTTCTGTTTCTTTACAGTGTACACTAGATTGTCAATTTAATCCAACATTAACAACATCTTGTTTCATCAATTGCAATCTCTGGCATTTATTACCAGTGTTAGGTCAGTTGAGGTTATCATTGACAACAGGTTAAGCTAGAACTACTAAATACCATTTTATGTTGTCTCAGTCAACCATAAACAAATATGTTACTTTTAATTAATCAGAAATAATAATTAGATGAAATGTATTTATCACATTCGGTCACTAAGATTAACAGGAAGTAGGATATAGTGGAATAATGTACTTTAATTTCAATAAATACTGTATATTAAATACTTGCATTCAAACAACCAGATCCACTTCCAGTTACAAATTGATTATACTCCTAAATTAATCCCTTGCACATAAAATATAATCCTTGCATTCAGAATTACCAAATAATAATACCTTTACTGCCTTGAAATACGTTGCATGTAAAAAAATGCATCAAAAATTCAATAACTCTCTCCTTTATACAAATGGCATTTCTTTCCTATACTGTGTATGTACAAAACCTGTCGATGTAATTGTAGATTGTCTTGATCACATTTGTAACTTTAGAGCAGCCAAGGAGTCCTGCTGTGAGCACCTAGTCCACCGAAATTGGTATGAGCGAATGCTACCTCTTCTGTCGATCCATATTGCTTTGCCTTTTTTTCCCTAGCTATATATTTATGTTGTCCCTGTAATTGTATAATACAAGTAGTGATCGTCAGATTGTATTAACTAATATGTTTGTGCTAATGTTTCTGTTCAGTCAAGACACTTTCTTTTCTTAAATAGTTCAGTGAATGCAGCAGAAATCATTTTCAAGAGTATCTATTCTTCAGTACTATGAACGATAATGTCAACATTCCCTACAGTAAAATTTCCATAATCAGATTATTAAGTCAAATAGAAATATATATTTCCTACATGGTTTGGCAATATTGTATGACCTGGTAAAAATATAACGACAACACACTTTGGCACTTGAGAAATCATAACAATGGTATCTGTACACACCACAGTTTTGCTGTTTTCTCCACAGGCAATACAAATGTCCTCAGTGATCTATTAAATTTTATTACTAATATCTGAGGGCAAACAGACAGATGAAAATTTACCAGTTTGGGCCAAGTGACCTGTTATAAGTTCTTGCACAACTCATTACCCAGTTACTGTATTTTTTTTCTGTTTCCAGCACTCGAGGAAGGGAATTTTTTTCCATGAAAACTCCACCTTGTCACACATTTTAAGTTTTCTAGTTATTCTCATGATTGTTTTATACTTTTATTTTGCAGTGTAATGTGAAGAATCTTCCAGCACCAGTTTCGTTGATAGTTGTTCATACAGATGGTAAGCATTTTCATTTTGGAGTATTCCAGTTAAATACTCTCGATATCAGTGGCACTGTAGGTACGAAAAACCTATTTTGGTCGTTACCACCGATGCCCCTATTTTCGTCGTGCACGTACAGGAAAGGAAAACCGACTCTGGAAGGCTATAACCCTGAAGTTTTTCAGCTTCTGTTTACCTTATATCACACTGACTTGTAATTGATGCAATAATTGTTCTCTTGTTTGTCTATGTAGTAGTGCAAAATAAATATTGAAATGTCAGTGAAATTAAGTTTTTTCTTTGTGCTCCACAATTTCAGCAAATTTGCACTGTTTTGAAGTGTCGATATTTGACATTAGTTTACTGGTGGAGAAACAGTTAACGGAAACCTACCTTAGTTAGGCACAAATTTGGAAACAAAATGTAGGTTTGTTTACCAACATAAGCATTTCACAAAGACAGGAATAAATGTATATGGCGCTTTAATTATAGTATCAAAATATTGAATAATAATTAGAGCCAACCCGAAACGTTGACTGCTACTATCTGACCCAGTAAATCATGATAAAATGATACGAATGTTNAACCCGAACCAGTCTCGGCAGCATGCCGAGAAATCAACATCACGGAGTCCAGGGTCATACGTCCCGTAATTTGAACATTCATATAATTAAGTACTTCCTTTACAGTGTGTTTCAAGACCACTGCATAGACTCATCGAATCCACCCCAGGCAGCAAATTCAGACTTTAACTAAATATTATGTACTTATTTGTCACAGGCAAATGTAACTTGTAATCTATAAACATATCAATTAGCAGTCATGCACATACATGGAAAGACTTACGTATAATAATTTAGTTTCTAATTAATTTTCTGGCCAGGGTTAAATTACACAAAGATTAATTAAAATGGTATTTACAGTATATAACTCATACCTTGTCAAGTTCATCTGCTTTACACACTCACGGTCAGGAACGCTCGTACACCAAACTCAATCAGGGGTAGACAGGTCTTCGGGGTCCAATGCAAATCAATGAAAACGGCTATTCCAGGCCTCGTTACAATGTAAATGATACCTGGCAGCCGCCGTGGCATTTTCATCACATGAACCATATGAAATGATCATGTCCACTATTTCTGCAGGTGTGTAATCAGCCATTCTGGCTTCAGAGATTGAGTCGTTGCTGTCACAAAGCACACACAGTGAGATCGACTTTTCACACACACTGACACTTTATTCAACAAGATACTTCCACTGATGTGCAAAACCCGCTCGACAGCCTCTACGCGGTGCACATTGGGTAACTCTAGTGTCGACGGTCACGGACATGCATCAAGGTGCCCTTGCAGGGTTAGAACTTACCAAATCCCGCATAGCGGCGGAAATTGCCCTCGATTGAAAAAATGTTTCGGACAAAAGTTTCACACTTTTTCACGAGGAATCGAAATCCGAAAGAAAAAATAGGGGTTGTCATTTGAAATTTCAAAGTTACCCCCTCTCCCCCCTCAGGGGTGGGCGGGAGGGGGTTGTTTTTGTACACAAACAATGTCCCCCTCAAAATCATACAACTTTTGTCTGACACTTTTTTCGCGGAAATGCCGCCCTTCTGAGATGTTTGGCCATATTGATTTAAATGGATCACCCGGTATATGTTATGATATGTGTTATATGGTATATGTCTGTTAGCATGGTGACCTCCCCAGGAACCTAATTCTGGATAGGGTGGAATAAATAATATATTCAGTAAAGCAAATATTCATGCATTTGATAAACGAAAACATTTTATAATAATCAACAATTTTTGGGAAGTGTATCCCACAGTACTTAATTTATTCGTAAATACATTTAAGTCTAAGTAAAAGCATTTTTTCGGTACAGGTAGGATATTCGCATATTAGGCGTTAAATATTATAAACTCTCTGTCAAGCGGTTTACTCCAGCTCGCTTTCGATCATTAAGTTCTGTGTTCGTGTGGAGTGGATATTCTTTTATTTAATTCAGTTACCAATGTATGCTATAAAATGTTTTGCATATTTTATTTATGCACACTTAAACGTACCATTTTCCTTCACAGCGATATGCAGCATAGTTTTATTTTTAAATATGGTTGTACTTTCTTGCGAAATTACACACTTATTATGACTTGCTATATTAAACAGAGGCTAATGCACACATGAGGCAGTTTCAAACTTTGGTATTCATTATAATCTTATACATCATTATGACCTAATATTTCATAACTAACACGCGGTCTGTTACATTGCCGTAACACTTTCAAGCATTCCAGGAATTTTATAACNATCACAAACATACGATATGCCACTTGTTAAAATTGTCTGTATTAAAAATTATAAAAAGCTTAGTTGAGGTATTTTGGCAGTCATTAAATATTTTTTCGTAGATTTTGAAATACACAGCAGTCATAAAAAATGTGTTATCATAAAGGGCAAATATGTTTTGTTCTTTCAATATGCAAAAAGCTTAGCACTTATGCTAACATGGGTCTTCTATTCTAACGTGCTAAATCCGGAAGTTAGAAATTGACATCAAAAGTAGTTACGGAATTGTATTCTGAACATGAGCCTGGTAAATCCCCAACGTACTATTTTCTGTCCATTCACTTATCGTCTAACGTATCAGTCAGTGTATTTTACATGTCAAGACTCGGCATATTTTAAAAACACATCTTTAAGAGTCAGCTTCAGTCAGAGCACGGGAAACGACTATTTCAGGTGCATTTTGGGTCACTATTACCAAACATAGACCGAAATGGAAAAAGTAGAACTATAGCTCACTTCAAAATTCTTCCCTTTACACGCTGGTGCATGATTTGTTNAAAACTATAGTGTATTAAGTGCGNAATNTGAGTTNTAAAGAAAAGAACGTCTGATTTGAATTAGAATTCAGATTGCNTGCTTAATACACTATAGTTTTTAACAAATCATGCACCAGCGTGTAAAGGGAAGAATTTTGAAGTGAGCTATAGTTCTACTTTTTCCATTTCGGNTTTTGTTTGGTAATAGTGACCCAAAATGCACCTGAAATAGTCATTTCCCGTGCTCTGACTGAAGCCGACTCTTAAACTATTTCCTCAATGACGAGGCGTAGCGACGTGTGGGTGGTGCTGAACCGTAACTGGCCAATGATCATTGCGCCACGCAGCCCGCGCCTTCCCACGCCATTGAGGAACTAGCATATGGGTCTAGATTTAAGCGTGGTTTCGCAAATTAAATGTGTTATCACAAAGATAAGGGACGTAGGCTATTATTGTTTCTCAACTCAAAAGCCTTCCAGAGTTCTGACTTTAGCGAAACTGTTTGTAAACAGGGGCTCAAAGGTGAAGTTGTGAAGAAGATTTCATTCACTTTGCACATCACCAGATCTTAATAAATAGTGAACATTAATGTACAGTTAATTTTATTTATTGTACTTGTTTATTTGTAGAGCAACGTCTTTGCCTCCTAGTCCTGAGTATAAAGGCCAATACATGTGAACCACTAAGATGGTCTTTTGGTAGACTGACTTCTTTTGGTAGTGACACTAAAAGTAATGTTGAAATGAAAATTGTTTCAATATTTTATGATCGTATGCTATTAATACCTAATTATTAAATTTTAACTATCAGAAAACCAGATGACCATGAAAAACTTGCAAATGTATCGGAGGAGTTACAAGAAAGAATGTACCCAATTCTAGAGCTCACAAAGAAATTCACCGAACAGTTAGAATTATTCAAGTTACAAAAATACAAAAATGAGGTTGACAAAATAAGACAAACAATATTTTGGGGTACCCAACTAATTTCACTCCATGTTTTAGTCAATCACGAAGATGTGGTAAATGATTACAACTACAACTAAGAGTTGCGAAAAGGACAGTGGTAACTACATGTAATGTGATCAAAACCTTTCAATTGTTGGATTCAAGCGCGTGATGTTAGCATTAAATATGGAAAGGATGAACCAGGATGTGGCTTTATTTTACGGTCGAATGCGTAAAGGTTAAGAATAGTTTGGTTGATTTTATTGGGTGTGAAGGTCGAAATTTTCCAGAAAATTTGGAAGTTGTCGACAAACTGAAAGTTTTCTAAACGTATCNTGATATATTAAGTTTTATCGAAGTATTTTCAAAACGGTTTTCATTAACACTATTGAACATACTTTGGACAAAATAATAATCAACTGAAGTTAAGTTTGTTGTTTAAGCAAGTTGTATGCCGTCAGTATTGCACACTTTCATGGGTATTGGTATGAATTGAATCATTGTAAAACCAACAATCTGTCTGACCATGCACTAAACAGAGAATGAATCTCCAAATTCTTTCTTTGCTGCTTACTCCAAGTAAATGTATCAGGGCCTATATTATATACTTTAATAGTAAATAGATGTGATGATAGGTGTTGCCAACTTTTCTTGACTAGGCTTAGGTTCTAAATATCGCTGTCCTGTTACAAAACAAATCACGAACAAAACTTTCTTAGTTAACCTGACTTGGATAATTGTTTTTAAATAGGACAAGAGAACTTTACATATTTATTTCAATGGTACGAACATAACATAATGTATTTCTGCTCTTACTAGGGCTGTACGTTTGATTTGTCAAGGTTTAGTTTTATAACATAATGGGTATATTTTTGCACCCAATACTGTGAAATACGTATTCTTCAAACAAAATTCAATCCCATCATCTAGCCCATCACACACAATAATGGTCGTATTCTTTACGCACGGTGGTCATCTTCAACACTGACGATCATCTCCACTGTTATCCTCTTTCTCTGCCACTCATTTGAATTACCCTAGGAAGGCTAGGATAAGGTACCCATACAACACATTGACAACCATAGGACGTCATGAGCGGACGAGCGGGATATCCAAAGTCGTCCAAATTTGGTTCAGCAGATATCCCATGGATAGATAAACATCTCTCCAGACGATGACCATAGGACGTCCATAACAGGATATAGATTGGCACACTTTCGGATGACATATGGATATCCAAAACACATCCAAAGTCGTCCACATTTG
>KZ883797.1:0-12829 GCA_003456935.1 Machilis hrabei
ATATTATTCGTTCTGGAACGTAAAAACACAATAAGCCATCGTTCAGTTTTGTTTTGTAACGAACAAAATAGTTCTGATTAGCGATATCTGCGTTAAGTTTAGATTCAATTGCCAGCCCTGATATATATTGTCAAATACATATTCCTGTCCTATAGATATATATATAAGGTAATATAAATAATGCCAATTTGAGTTGTATATACGCGAGGCGAAGCCGAGGTAACCCGGGTCACATATTTCTCTCACATTGTCAAATGCAAGAGAAGTCGAAATATATATATATTTTAAAATATGAAACAATTTGACCTTTTTCGCGAGGCTAAGCCGAGTCGTTCTATAAAGATCAAACGGAACATTTGCAAGTATTGGATAGAATGCTTTTTCGCGAGGCGAAGCCGAGAAATCCCAGGTTGCAATTTTTCTCTCGCATTGTGAAATGTAAGAGAAGTCGAAATATATATATTTAACATTTAACAGTTTTCGCGAGGCAAAGCCGAGTCGTCCTACTGTATCTTTTTTCAATCAAACAAAACGTTTGCAAGAATTCGATAGAAGTACACTTAAAGGGTACTTCTATGTATGTCAGGCAGCAGCCAGACCCAGAATAGAAATAACATTAAAACACACGTATTATGGTGATAGGTGGCAACGTGCAGAAAGGTAGTCGCCATAGGTGTATCCCAACTGGGAGGCNAAATTTCTCGGTTCATCAGTAGGGGGTACAGTAATATATTTAACGAAACGCTACGATGTAGACGCTGAATGATTTTTCTTGAGGTACAACATAATTTTGACTGATCATAGGACATCAATGAACAAAGAGACTGTATTGTCTTTTTGGTGCTTAGCTTCAATGCATAACAACGTTTAACCGTTTGACATACTTAAACGATGTGAAAAAACAATTATCTCATTGTAGAGGACTGTTATTTGACTGCACTGTGATGATCAATTTTTATATTGAATAGCAAATTATTTTTTTAATAAGTCAACTGATAAGTCATTGTTTTATTTTATTAACCAGTACTTGTCATTGACTGTTCTTATGTATTTTACAGTGCACCAGCTGAATGTATACATAGGGATAAAATGAACAAATAGGTTAATACACAATAGTAATACTTTTATTGCAATAAAACTTTAGAATTATTGTCATTAAGGTTAGAATTGCTGTCTTTAAAATAATGTATTGTATTGGGTGTGTTACAAATATCATTGAAATATGTACTAAATTTATGTTTTAAAATTAATGCAACAAACTGCTAAAAATTCAACATTTTCTTGCTACAAAAAGCTAAATCTTCTGCCATAAATGTAACACATTTGCAAAATTTTTGCTATAAAAATTTGGCTCTTCTAATCTCCAACTTTAGCTGCCTTCAGTCATTTCGAACAAGTTACAATTCAAACGACCCTTCGAATTTGACACGGCCAGTAGTAGTGCACAGACTATCTTTCACTTGGATTCTACGATTTATTGCGCATTTCTTCGACAGTTTAATCGAGTTCTTTATGTTAAAAGATGACGGACTTAATATTCATCAATAAATTATAGAGCCGTATCTAAACCTTTACCTGTTCCTTACCTCGAATCATGTGTGTCTAACTTATTTATGCATTGGACCTGTATGTGTGTGGAGTGGACCTGTTCTTAAAATCGTTTCATTACTCTTACCCAAATGTAGGCAATTTAGCCAATGTTCAACTGACCCACTTCACGGAGAATTTCAAATATTTTGTGTGGAAAGCTAATCTTTCCTGGCACCAAATTTTGTGGAATTTGTTATTTCTCATGTATTTTAATCCTCGGACCTAGGCAGCTTATACAGTAAGGGCCGTTTGGGCAATGTAGGATCCCTCCCCAGTGTGGGTGCCTTTTAATATTTGGGGATTATGTAATACCTAAAACCTGGATTTTAAAGTGTGTTTAAACTGAAAACTGCCCCAAAACGACAAACGTTCGATAAAAATTGCTACAGATGGAAATTTAAGAGAATTTAAGTTAACTGTACATAAATATAACACCAGAAGGAGACACAATTTGGCTATATTGGCGACATGTCTTTAACAAATCAATTAGACATGCACAAAAGTATTTTCAAATTGCCATATTACATTTCAACAAGCCAGATGATTAATTTCCACCAGAAGCTGAATGCCATATGACTATTCAAGCTGTTCATTATTGATAGCTATGCTACTCCTGTTGTCACCGCAAGATTGAAGCTCAATTGCTTCCTAATATTTGGCAGTATGCAAGTTTTCAGCTAACCTCCAGCCAATTCAAGTGCTTGAAAGCAACATCGTAATTTAATGCCCGTTCTCCTCAGCCTGCTCTATAATGATGCAACCAGCAATTATATAATTACAAGTCTTCGATCAGCTGTTCGAACTCATAACTCAAATGCAACGGATTATTCTAACATGACCACCTTCACCCACTAAGAGAGATCTCTCATTATCGATAAGAATTATTCTGCGATCTCCGTATTTAGGCCTAACTTCATAGAAGTGACAATTACAGTGCTGTATATCCTTCAGCGATAGTGTTCTATAAAGTGTGTGTGTGTTAGTGTAGCGGATGTACAGTGTGATAAGTGTTGTTGGGCAGTGTCTAAGTTTGATGGTAGTGTAAGTGTTATAAGGTGAACATTTGGCTGTGTGCATTTTTAGGATATGTATGCTGTATGCTGTGTTTTGGTGGGCAAATAAATACAATTCTATGCAACATCAGGTCTAATGAGTGTCATTTTCAACATCATTTGTAACATATACCACTGATCANTCATCACACCCTGGGAACAATATATTTTAAGTAATAAAACTGCTATTAGTAGTTCTACAGTGATTTATTCAATTTATTATTGGTGCGCTTTGTACAACATAATATTGCAATTTAGTATTCGCAGGGTTGCCGTTAAGGCAGACATTATAAAATTTATTCTAACGTTTGGGAGGTGGAACTCGAAGAAAATGTTCACGTAATACAGCAGCTAAACTGGATAGGCTTACTGACACACTTTCCAGAGATAATCCCCATCCCTGCCTCTAAACGAAGATGTTCAGCGAGAAATAATCGTGGCACTGGCAAAGCAAAAAGGAAAGATATTTCCTACCTGTGCTCCTAAAGTGATGTAGAGTTGTGTTACCCATTTCAAACTGTATGACCCCCCAAAAAATTAGGAAAAGTAGGTTANGGCAAGTCATTTTTTCTAAAGAAAAAAAAACGATTATCTTTAAACATCGAAGAAACATTACAGAGATTTTATCGGAAACGTCTAAAGTAAAAAATCGCCAGTTCAACATCGAAAAAAAAAGTGATTTGTTGTGTCAAGACTAATGAATAAGTCATTACTTATATATCAATGCATTAATAGAGATGTTTAATTTGGCATTTAAATTGTCTTTCTATCGTAAATGGTTTTTCAATAGTAATTTTTTTTAGATATTCNTATGTTTCCAGGAGATGAATCACAAAAATATCTTTTTTCAATATAGTAATTTTTTTAGATATATGTTTCCAGGAGATGAATCACAAAAATATCAAAGTTTCCAAGGATAGGATAGGACCCCCATGGTAACTCCGTATGGCAAGTGTTAAGCGTTGGTATGCTCAAACAAAAAAAATTTCAAATACAAGAAAGATATAAAATAAATAGAAATTAATAGTTATCTAGGCTCACAGGAACATCAGTCCAAAACAAATGAATTCTATTACTGGAAAATTTTAAAAGCACAGCACTTAACATAGTTTTTAACCAATGCCTCCTATACTGGTCAAGGCGAGGACAGGCAAACAACTGGGACAGCCCAGACAGCCTCGTCGGTGTCACATGTCACCATGCGAGCACTGACGCCTTGTTCTATAAGAGGTATTGCCTTAACACACTTAATTTGCTGGCTCGTAGCACAGAAATTCAGCTACAGAAGTACTGTTTAAAAAGTATGGGGTCAAAACTATTATAATGGCTGATTAAGTAAATGCTAAGGCTTAATGGCAGCGAAAAGTGCACACTTTTAACTCGCACTTACACCCGTATTGTGATCATATTTCACTATTTATGGGAAATGGATTTACAACTATAACAAACTGTGTAGGTAGGCTAAATAATCCACACTTGTATAAATACCAAAAAGGTGNGATGTGCTTAGGTTTCAAAAGAAATTCACCAGCTAAATATGGTTCAAAGTTTAAGCACAGAAAGAGTACATAAAAGACACCTACAAATATTTGTAAATGATGATACAAATGTATAAAACTTATAAACTAGTTTAGGAATCTTCTTTTTACTGTACCTGTTAGATTATTACAATTACTGGACAAATTCGGACTGGAAATCATGGCATTTTAAAGTGATTCTGTAACTACTCAATTATGCTATTTTTTTGTGTGTGTGACAGAGATGTGATTATGTAACTCTGTTANAAAGATTAGAACTGATTAATGATTCATTGCTATTGCATACATAAAAATAATTGTTTCAATATACATTTTTCAGACACACAACATTAGCACTTTAAAATAAAATTGTTAGGCTGACACATAATTGCATAAAGGCTGAATGAAAGTCGCAACTTGCTAGATTCATGTTGCCATTCGACCCGTGTCTACATAATACACTAAAAACACTTTGTTAAGTCTTTAAGCTTGAATACTGAACATGTTAGCATTATACACATACTGGTGTGAATCTAAGGTGACTAAGTTTTTATCAGTATATTGCAATACTGCTTCCCTGTTTTCTATTGCTATACATTACATAGTCAACTTCCTTTTGTTATCACAACTACTGTATATCAACAATTAAACTGCATTCACATACTAATGTGCTGTACTTTTATTTTTATCCACCACTATATGCAAAAACTGAGAAAACTGTAATTACATCTACCTGTTTAACTTTTCGTTAGACAAGTAGTAGTTCTTTATGTATTTTTTTTTACCTAAAATGGATTTCAAGTTCTTTATGTATTTTTTTTTACCTAAAATGGATTTCAAAGTAAATACAAAATTGTAGTTTTAAATTCCTATGTTTTCTTACTTATGCATTACACTTACATTAACCCCTTGCCTGTTTATAGCGTAATATTACGCCGTTACTTTTGTGCTCCGAACTTGCTTATGGCATAANATTATGCCCTGTGACAGACTTGTCTTTCTGCACTTGATTTGGGTGTATTTTTTTGTGTTTGAAACAAGCTCTGTTATCGGCCAGATTTCAGTTAACAGAGAATGGAATTGTTAAGTTTTGGAAACACGGCATCTAGCAGTAGAAAACGAAGTATTAAAGATAACGATTGCGTTTTCAATTTTGACAGTGAGACAGAAGATAAAATGTCAAGTGGCAGAAGAGATGAATCTGATGATGATATTTCAGATTCTGAGTGTGAAAATTCTATAACTGGTGATGAACCTCAAAGTGCAACAGGTGGTAGCAACAGTTTTGAGTAGCTCCGTGTTTTAACGGCTATCACATGAATAGGAACTATTTAAAAGATATGAACAATAACCATATCACAATTTTTTTAATTTCACAAATTCCATTTCAAACCACGTATTTCTAAAGGAAAAATATAGAAGATATAACATTTTTTGAAAGTGGATGGTAAACATCCTACAACCGCTATATATATTTAACTCTGCAAGTGTAGAGACATATTTCTGCAGCTAAAAAAATCAGGCAAGGGGTTAATAATCTGTGGCATGAAATATGACTTTTACAATACAAGATTAACATCACTGCTAATAGTATTTCTCCATGGATATTTTATCACAACACCTGTGATTTCAATTTCAATTCTTCCAGAGGCATAACAACGACTGGGTATAAATCAATATTAGCACATCTTTAGTTTTCCCCTACAATAAGCCCCCATCCACTCCAGCTCTTGTACAAATAACTCATGAATATTTAAATACTAAATGGCTAAGATGGCAAGAACTAAAAAGAAAAATTATTTCACTCTGAATGTTTGACAATTTTTGATTAATTTCTATGGTACTTAATCCATTGTTTGGTTAGCTAAACTTGCTACGTTTTGAGAGATCTCTCTCCAAATGTAACAAATATAACTAACCAGACAACAGGCAATGTCCAATTAAGTAGCACAGATATTAAAAATTACACAGTCCTTAAACCATTATGAAGTTAAGTACAGTAAAATCTCCTTAATACGATCTCGTTTAATAAGTTTTCCTGGTAAATACGTTTTAAATATAGTCTTTTCTTCGTGTATCATTTGTCAATAATTTTGGGACTCATTTTACTACTTCATGTGAAGAAAGGTGTTGGTTTTTAGTGCCAGTTGCTGTCAGTCTGACTCTACCTCTGCTTTTCCCTCTCCAAGTTCAGTGACTGCTAAAAATTCCCAATGGAATTCCTCTTTCCCACTTCACTGGTAGGCTTTGATATAAAAACCGGTTTTGTTATTGAAGTTGAGAGCATGAGAAAACTCTCACATCAAAAGGAGAGAAGGAAGTTGGGGGATGGATAGGTCTGCTGTGTGAGTGAAGGAAGATGGCTCAGCCTTTTGTATTCAACAGTTCTTTTTTGTGTGTGTCTTGTTCTTACCTGCCAAAAGGCAAGTGGATATCTGAGGCAAATAAAGGACTGAATTTAGTTTCACTTTATTTCGATTCATTTTCTCCATTCTCTTTTCACTCCTATCCTCCTTTGATCTTTATTCTACATTTCTACTGGAGGGGTGGTTAGCATGTGTATGTTCTTGTTTTTTTCCAAGCCCTTAGCAGTGCCAGGCTGGCGTTGAGGAGAAGGTGGAGCAGAGACAATAGCAAGAAGTTTAACTCCCTTTCACGGTTCTCATGCGTTACCTTTTCACCATCTACTTCTTGAATTAAATGCAAACCAATATTCCGAATGGAATGCTGTACAAATTTGTATGTAATCTAAGCCGCACCCATTATCAAGCAATTATATCATGAAAAAAAGAAGTGCAGCTGGCTTAGAATCAAGAAATACGGTAATAATGTTTCATATGTTTTTCGTTTTATACAATTTTTTTGTCATGGCCACTCGAAAACGTATTAACGAGATTTTACTGTATTTGTTTTATCAGAAACATTTAGAATTTAAGTCTCTGATAAACTTCTACACTCAAAAGAGTGCTTTTAATGGCACACTAGGCTTTTTCTTCACAAATCACACACAGCATAAATTTACTAAAACAGTCTAAAATTGCAACGGCAAGTTACGTGCAACTGATAATCTACTACATTTAAATGCAGTACCAGTGTGACTTAACACCAAGAATACGTACTGCATACACTATGTACTGAACCTGTAATGTAACTGTTAGGCAACCTAGATAAATATTTGGTAATTTGCTATTAGTCACCTCAGATTCACAATTAAAACATGGCAAGAAAATAAATCACTCGGTGAGACAATATAAAAACAAACTGTCCTACCTCTATCGGTTATCAGTCTTGTTTGCAACTTACATTCTATATCAGAATACAATATATTAATACAAGCTACAAGCCTCTGTCTACTGTACATACTACAGACGCATCCCAACATCATCTGGCGATGTACTTCTCCAGATGTTTTGTAAAAACATGTCCAATTTTCCCACAATTAGTGTTTTTCGTCACTTCTAGATAGTCCTTCAGTGGAATAAGAAGATTATATTTTAGGCTGGATCCTATCTCATACTGAAAAAAATTAAAACAAATGCTAGTCATAAATATCAGAATTTTTTACTGCATTTGATAACATATATGAGCTAATTAGTTTCTTAAATACAGTTTTGCCCATTTAAAAAAACCCAGAATTTTGGAAGTACCAAGTGTAACCTCCAAAAATTAAACAGGAAATATTTGACAAATTAATCTGAAAGCAGTTGTTAAACATCTTAGAACACTGAGAGAATAACACTATCTATATTTTTCTGTAATATTTTGTTTATTTACAAAAATCAATCAATGAAAACACACAAGTCAAATGCCACGGGAATCTTCCTAAATCCAAGTTGCCTTAGTGGGAAACTTGCCTCCCATTTACAGACAGCAAGTCTAAAGCCGGTTCTAGGAACGAGCCAAAGATTTATGACTATATTGAAAGCTATTAATCTTGATTGGACAAGTAAATTAATATATTTATCAACAAAGCTTTAAAACTGAAATATTACCAAAAACAAATATAATTTACTATATCCAGGAGTCCTTGATGTTTTCAAGGATATTTAAGTACTTTCCAGGTCACATTTCAATTTCAAGTATATTCCAGGATTTCCAGGACGTGTGCGGACCCTGTTATAATGATAACATATTTTTTTTTAAACATAAAAAGCACAGAGAATGCAGCTGCTGCAATGTTTTTAATTACCTTAAAACAAAGTATTGTAAAATATATAGCTCAAAGTGCAAGTGAGTGTACAAAAATATCGAAACACCTACCTAATATGGTGTAGGACCACCTTTTGCATCCAAGACAGCCTGAATTCTCCATGGACTTGGACAAATATAAGTCCTGGAGGGTGAATAATGGAATCTTATACCATTCGTCATGCAAAACTTGTTCAAGTTCCTTCAGATATGCTGGAGGCGGATATCGGGTCCAAACACTGTTCTCCAAAACAGACCACAGTGGCTCTATGATATTCAGGTCCAGGGAAGATGCAAAACCTCCTCTGCATGCTCCTCAAACCACGATTGGACAACTGCAGCAGTGTGAATCGGGGCATTATCATCTTGGTAAATGGCACCTTCTGCAGGAAATAAGAGTCTGCACCATGGGAAGGACCTGGTTGCCCAAATTATTTCATAGTAGTCCTTGGCAGTGACTCTACCTTCCAGGGTGAGAATGGGGCCTGCAGAGTACCATGATATGGCTGCCCACACTGTGACCGAACCTCCACCATGCTTCACCATTGGTACGAGACAGTCCTGGTCGTACGCTTGGTTCGGTGTTCTCCACACCTAAACTCGTCCTGTTGTTGGAAACAGCGTCAACGATAATTCATATGACCAGATGCCAGTCTTCCATTGATCGCCAGTCCACAATTTATGAGTGTTGCACCACTCTTTCCTTATATGCTCATACACTTGGGTTACCAATGGTTTGGCAATTGCTGCTCTACCATGAATATTTAGCTTATGAAGTTTCCTCCTCACTGTTTTTGTAGACACGGGGTTTGCAAGACTGACATTCAGCCCAGAAGTCACTTTCACAACACTTGTTTTCATATTCGGGGTCACAATCCTCTTTAACTTCCTTCGGTCTCTATCACTCAGTTTACACTTTCTCCCAAGATTGTGGTTATCTGACGAGTTTTTTCCAGAAACTCTGTATGCTGTCATGACCTTGGATACAGTGCATCTCGATACGCCAAATAAACTGGCCGCTTTGGTCACAGAAGCACCAGCTAGGCAGGCACCAAAATTTGCCCTCTTTGAAACTCTGTAAGCTCGGACATTATTCACTATCAACTGCACAGCAACTGCTGCCTCCTACCTGTTCTACAGGGTTCATATTACACAGAGAAAACAAAATAATGTTGCAGTGCATCAGACTTTAGGAAGAACAATGGCGTCTATTTCACCCATTACAAACATTGTGTGTTTCCATATTTTTGTCCACCACCTGTTTATATGGGTCATTCTCAGAGAAAAGGTAATATTTGTTGTCACCATGTGATAATTATTGGAAAAATACTCATAACAATGNTTTTTTTTTAAATTAATATGTCAAATTATTAAGAGNGATACCATGGAATATTTTACTGAAAATTTATTTAATCAAAGGATATTTTATCTAGAATAGATGTAACGTCCCCTCCGTGGACTGTCCCTAGACCCGATTTATAAGAAACTGACTGTTTTTGCTTCTCAAATTTTATTAAAAAAATATTGTTTTCAATGAATAGTAGTTATTTTGAAATATCATGAATCCACATCTAAAGAAATTTTCTGTCTTTTTTCAAAATTAACAGATTGATTGAATTTTAAAGTTTGTCTCTGGTCTACAGAGTCTCCCTCTACTGACAACTATAAAAGTGCACTAAAATCTTTATAGATGACAGCAGCTGTTACTGTACCTCTTGGAATTGGAGGATGGGAAAGGCATATTGTTTATCAGTGAATGCTTGTGCTCTCTATTGTGCTAAGGATTATAAAACCTCAAACATTCATTTCTGTACTTTTGCAAAGTTATTTGTGTCCACTCCATGGTCATTAATCATTATAATTAAGGTAAGAATCACTAATTAACTGTTGTAAACTCATTTTTAGGTGTATTTAAGTAAATTTGAAATATATGAGAAGCACCACTTTTCTAATATTAAAATTGAAGTAATGAAAAAAATCAAAAGTCTAGTTTTTGTTTCCTCCATGGGCATCCCCTCAATGGACAGCTTAGAGGATACAATAGTTAATATTTAAGAAAAAAAAAACAATTAAAAAACCTGGCCAGTTGTCTAGAAGTGTTATATTTACATTAATAAAAGACATCTGAGTGCCCTGGGTAATTTGTTTGCTTTTCTGTAATAAAAATATATCTTCTTCAATTTTGTACCGTATTTAGAGAATGATGCATATGTATATTAAGACAAATAAGAACACTTTTAGCCTAAAGTAACGATAGCTGCCTATATTGGTGGTTGCCATGATAGTCTCTACAATTTTCGAAAAAGATAATACTATGATAAAACAATGTTCTACAATATTTCGTCAACCAACCACGATGACTTCCTCAGGCAAACAATTCTTCGGTTTTCACAAGTGTCTGTCTGACGTGGGCTGTCAGGAGTACAACATGACAGCTAAAGGTTTTAGAGTTTTAACATTTGCCACGAGTGGAGCTCTCTTGGTTTTTATAATTTTGTACTTCCGATGTAACTTTCGGATTATTTTCTTTGTATTTATGAATCACTGGGCAATTGTCATCCTTTTTTGGTTGATGAAATATCGTAGAATGTCGTTTTATCAGAGTAAAATACGAAGCTTGCTTTTCAGTATTATCTCTTTCGAAAATAGATTCCTACTCTACCTTACGACTATAGGTGCAGATTAGCACCGGCCACTCGCCAGTTGGCGAGTAAAGTACTATAAGTGGCGATTAAAAAGTTTGGTACCAATCGCCTAATTGGCGATTGCTTTTTCAAAATTAATAACCAGTTATTTGTACTAAACCTCAGAGAGAGAAAATAAGTAAAGTTTCAGGTTCCTAACTTTTGTCAGTTTCAGTCGTTAATGTTATCAGCAATCATCAATTCAGGTCACTGTTATCAGTGGCACACTGCCCAGCAGGTGCAATAAATCAAATTCCGTAAATACATGACGCACTGAAGTTTAATGACCGTGTCACTAATAAATATCTCAGAATTGACTAATATAAATTTACTTGGTTCATGTGAACATGTCTAAATCAAGTGGAAAATTACTTGGTGAAAAGCGTCAGCTTGAAGAAGACCAATCTTGAAAGATTACAAGTTCCTCTGGAAGGTAAGTTGACTTAAAATAAAAATTGCTTAAAATATTATTTATCGCAGCATTGCTTTGCTTCTTTTAAGTTCAAAATTACGGCATCAAATAATTACATATCCAATATCCATATCACTGTTACGTGCGTAAGAACGCGGGCTAACGACAAATGTTTTACGTATTAACGAATGTTCCGTAGTAACCGATTCTTTACAAATACGTCTGAAATTGAACAGTAAAAACAAGACAAATGTTAGAATGAGATTAGGAATATACAAATGACAGTTTAAAAATTAATATTGATGGATGAAAAGGAAAACTTTTCCTTGCTGCCGTGTTTGCGTACGTAATATTATAATTGCTTATCGAAAGTACGGGATCTCGGCATTAAAGCTTTCTGTAACCAATACCACTGTTGCCGTGCAAAGGAACGCGGACTTACGGCAAATATTTTATGCATTAACAAATTTGCCTAATAGCTGATTCCTTTCAAATACTTCTGAAAATACGAAAAGAAAAAAACATGAAAAGTGGACGAATGGTAGGCCTATTAGGATTTTATAAATGACAATAACCTACTTTTATGGACAATTAAATGCAAGTTTTACACGTTTTATTACATAGACTGTTAATTCAACTGGTTAATTGTTAATAAACGTGTGCTGTACAGCACAAGATATTTAGGTAGATTTCTTTAAAAATCTACCTATTTCAGAAGCCCTCACTGATGTAACTTCCGGAAAATTTAAGTGAATCTTCACCGATCATGATCCCCAGGCCCCAAAATTAGCCTCTGTTCAAAAGTTATATGGGATATAACGGATCTTGTGGACACGATAACTACAGTAGATCTTAACAGATTTCAATTAAACTTTATACTTACATTTATGGGGTCAATATGAAGGCTAAGTTCGTAAATGGAGGAAATCGGTTTTAAAATAAAGCCGCCATGTTGGAAAATGGCGGTCAAACACCAGTTTCGAACATTTATTTTGAAAACAGTGTATATTTTGGAAAAATGTTTCCAACAAAAGTTATTAAGAATTGAATATCCTACAAAAAAGGAAAATATCCTTTCCGAGAGCAAACGAAATCTACCTGTTTCTTGCAGCTAGTGCTGGAAGGAATTTTGTTGTTGTTGTAATTTATTTGGTACCAGTATCTTTAAAAAAATTAATGTGGCTCCCAAGTCAGCTGAAGTGGAGACTACACCAGCCAGTGGCGACTAACCATAAATTGTAGTCTGCACCTATACTTACGACAAACTTACATTAAAACTAGTGTAGACCCGTGCTGCTCCGCAGCATTGTGGCATAAAATTGTGACGTAAAATGCTACCGTAACTTATCAACCTGCGAATCTTTCGATTCTATGACTATTTATCGT
>KZ883805.1:7438-19136 GCA_003456935.1 Machilis hrabei
AATTAAATCCTCCATATGAACTCAAAGAACGGTCAAAAAATAAGCAATTCCGACGCTTAAGGATGTTTGAATTTAGCCATTAATACTGGTGCATTGTTTTACATCAAACATTGAACGTTGAGACCTTACTTTTAACACGATGTTGGCTGTCTTACACAATCACTTACAGAGGGGCCTCACTTTTAATGCCCGAAGACATATACGAATGTAACTTATAAAGGAATGAGTCAGGGCCTACTTTTATACCTCAGTTGTATTTATAAAATGTTTAGTACAAACAGATTCCTAGAGAAGTTTAGATGCATATTTCGGGAATGACATATTAAATCTTATACAATAATCTCATAAAAATGGTTTAGAACTTCATCCGCTTACCTAGACCTTTGTAGTAAATAGACGTATATTTTCCAAAGACAAAGAATGTATGATGGTTTTATTTTAGGCCAAACTTACATAGGTAGCCTGAATGAAACATAAATTTTGCCNTTATGCGAACACTTAGCCTGGAATGTTTCAACTTAAACGAATATTTTTACCGTAGAGTACGTTACAAATAAATTCGAGGTAAAAAAGCTAGCCCCCACACTCGTAGGCTATAATTCCAAATTCCTTACGTTGTAATTTGAAGAATGGCATCTGCATATATGTCTGAAGAGTTTAATATGATTTTCTTGGTTGAAGGAAAGAACTAATATAATCAACGACTCATTCAGGCTACAGAGAAAGTCTGACCTAAAATATAACCATCATACATTCTATGTATTTTGAAATTATACGTATATATACTACAAAGGTGTAGGTAATCGGATGAAGTTCTAAACCATTTTCATGAGATTAGAGTATCACATNTAATATGTTAAATTTTATGCTGAAAAGACAAACCCCACACAAGACACATGCTAATTAGATTTTGTAGTATACATTAACATTCACAATTTAGAGTAGACTAGACTGCTACTAAGGAGTGGTGTTTTATTACCCTCTACAGTCGTTAATAATCCACCTTGGTTACCCGACCCACTTTTCGCAGATCACGCCCTATTTTACGCAACATAAACTTACAATTAAACAAAGATAGAAACGTTCGAATTGATTTTCTTACCTGTTATCTTAAGCATTAATGCACTTACGTTATCGCATATGGAAAAGCGATAGTNTATTCCAGCCTTTGAAGTAAACATCTGTTCTTAAAATGTACAGAGATGAAGACACGCTTTGTGTCGAAATATTCCCAGCTTTATTTAAACTAGACTAAAGTCTCATCCATTCAATTATTGCGATAGTTATTACAACTATTAAGTAGATTACAAAAACTTAAAAACTCTGACACATCAGACACAAGAATAACAGCACTCACAACATTAATCATGCTAGACTTACTAACACTGAGTATGTAAAATGTACATGCAGACATTAATGAAAAATAAGATAACACATGAGAAGTAATTTAACATATATAAAAATAATACACTTTCTCTCAATTTTTTCGAAAGACAGTTAATTTACTGAAGTACCTGTAGGCTATAGAAACTGTGAAGTTATCTTTGTGTGCGTAATATGTCTGTCTTGCAAGATATTTTCTCCAGGTATTTCTGACTCACATAGGTATATAGAAAAAAATATATATCCTGTACATTCATACTAGCAAACCTTTGAACAACAACAAATATACATGTTTTTATTTTTGAAGATTCAAGGCTGCAAATTGAAGCTATTAAATATGATCCTCAGATTTGGCAATATTAAGAATTTAGCCTTCATTAAATTGAAGAAGTTTAACGGGTGATACTGAAAGCATAGCTGTCATTTCAAATCACAATGTTCAAGTTCAATATTGAATTTTCAAGAATCAGAATTAGGTAAGGTTTAGCATAAGTTCAACCGTGACGCATAGCACGTTGCTCACTTATATCTGCCAAGGATTCAAACCTTGACTTAATTGCCATAAATTAAGATGTATATTTTCTCTTTTGAAGTCTTCGTATTAAAGTTNTCAGTTAAACTAAAACTGGTCTATGGCTAAACGAGTTGAAAATTATAGTTATCAACACATGCTATAAAAAANTGNCATGTTAGCGCATCTGGTTAAAACATATGGCCTGTAATGCAGAGATCACAGTAGGGACAAATTATTCGTATTGTAACTTGCTTACCAACTAGTTACTTCTATTGCAGCTACCTGTTACTCGCATATATAGGCGTAGGANCTGATGATGAATTCTATAATTAAATTAAAGTTAATTGTATTTATGCCAAAAGGTGGCGTTCNCATCGCTAAGACTTGGTGGACGATTCTGTAATTAAATATAAATTAATTTTATTTATGACCGTGAGATGTCGCTGATGGCAGAGCCAATATATGATTAATGAGGCTCTCAAAAGATGTCGTGGCGGTCAATAGACATTCAAATTCCAATACATTCGCTTAAATCCCTGACTGTTTATGTAAACATTAGTTATTATGTNTAATNCTACTCTGAGATCATACACTGGCTATCTGTCTGAGTTAGCCATGACACATAGTACGTTACTCACTGGATATATCACGAATTCACGACTTGATTCATTTGCCGTAAATTAAGCGGTGTATTTTCTCTTGTATTTAAGTTAAAGTTCTCCATTGCTAATACACGTCTTCTGTACTTACAGGATATATAAGAGCTTCGAGTTGATACAAATTCAAGGCTTGACTTATTTGCCGTAAATTAAGCTGTGTATTTTCTATCGTATATAAATTACAGGTCTCTATTGCTAATAGACGTNTTCGGTACTCACAGGATATATCCTGGCTTATAGCTGGCAATTTTCAAGCCTTGACTTATTTGGCGTAAATTAAGATTTGTATTATTTATTTTGAAAGCTTCGTATTAAAATTAGATATATAGTTAAATACTCAGTTACACTAAAGCTGTTATATGGCTAAAGGAGTTAAAATTTATAGTTATCAACACATGCTATAACAAACTGACATGTTAGCGCATCTGGTTAAAACGTACGGCATGTAATGCAAAGATCCCAGGATCGAATCACGATATGGACATATTAATAATTTTGTAATTTGTTTATCATCTAGTTACTTCTAATGCAGCAAGCTGAGAGGCACATATATANGCATTGGTGAAAATTCTTTAATTATAATAAAAGTGAATAGTATTTATGGCAGTGAGATGTCACTCGTAGAATAGCCAATATATGATTAACGAGTCTCTCAAAAGATGTCATTAGCACCGCCGTGACTTGGTGGACGATTCTGTAGTTAAGGTAAAGTTAATTTATTTATGGCCGTGAGATGTTGCTGTTAGCAAAACC
Source organism: Machilis hrabei (assembly GCA_003456935.1). Classification (NCBI taxonomy): domain Eukaryota; kingdom Metazoa; phylum Arthropoda; class Insecta; order Archaeognatha; family Machilidae; genus Machilis; species Machilis hrabei. The sequence continues at coordinate 10,748 of KZ883805.1, forward strand.
AATAAGTGATTAACGAGTCTCTCAAAAGTTGGCGTGACCATCGCCAAGACTTGGTGGACGATTCTTTAATTTATGTAAAATTAAATGTATTTATGGNCGTGAGATGGCTATGACAGCAGCTCCAATACATGATTAACAATTCTCTCAAAAGATTGCGTGGTGGTCAATAGACATTCAAACTCCAAATCATTCACTTAAATGGTTAATTTACATCCTTTTCTCACAAGCTCCCAAATAGGTCGACCCCGTGGCAGAGTGGTTAGAGCACCTGACTCTGGAGCCGGAGGTTGTGGGCTCGAATCCCGCGTAAGGCATGGATGTTTGTGATGTTGTAAGTGTGTATGAATGCAAAATAATACGATAATACAGAAACAAGAGCAAGGCTCGAAACAAATCCGGCTGGGCACACTTTTCATCGACCCCTTGGCAGAATGGTTAGAGCACCTGACTCTGGAGCCGGTGGTTGTGGGTTCGAATCCCGCGTAAGGCATGGGTGTTTGTGATGTTGTAAGTGTGTATGAACGTAAGAAAAATGATAATACTGAAACAAGAGCAAGTCTCGAAACAAACCCGGCTGGGGAACCTTTTAAAAAAAAGCGCAATTAGTAGAGAGATGGCTCCGTAGTCCTAAATCCTAAGATCGCAAGATCTAGCCACGGTGGGCCCAGGTTTTAATAAAATTAAATTAATTCTCCTCCACATGACGTCACATCAAAGTCAATATCGATATCTAGGATTGCGCGCGACGCCATGTTGGAATGCACTTGACGCCATCTTGGAGAGACCCACAAACTCCCACTGTGGATCTCTCGAATCCCGCAATTTCCTCAATTTTGGATCTTGGAATGCGCCTTTCGCCATGTTAAATGATGCACGCGACGCCATCTTGAAAAGCCGCGCCGTGGCCTACTATCTGTAGTATGGACCAAGTGTGCCTTTTTTTTGTTTATATGTCATGTACACATGTAACACACAGAGGATTTCTGTTGCAAAATGCAGAAGTCGCTTATAGAGATGGGTGCATGATAGCTTACTTCTTCGTTTCCGTGTCATAACCATTTGAAAAGGAGCATTATAGTTTATCGCAATATTGCAATAACATTTTCCATTTCTGTAGCACAGCAGTTTAAACCTATCTATATTTAATTACATCGTATATTACGACCCCTATTTTCACTTTACTTTTTTTGTTTACTATACTTTTTTATCATGTTTTGGTACATCTACTTCTCTTGTTATATATAATAATATAATAAAAAAAAACAATATTTCCATTAGTTCCAAAATACCTCTCTAGAACTAAAATAGGAAATACGGTGTGTGTGTGTGTGTGTGTGCCAAAATACTAACCTGAAAGTATATACACGTACCGTAGAGGTAAAAATGTGAGAGAAAGTACGCATTTGAAAGAATAATAGAATATATAAACAAATACAACACATGGCCTCTTTGGGTGACAAACGAAAGACAGCTAGAGAATAAAAAAATACCACAGAGTTTGTTGTGTGACGCAAACTTTCTTCGAGGTGCATCTGAATCCTGGAGGGTGTAAGAGAGCACTCCCGAGACACGAACTCCAAATTTCTTGATATTGGCAGATCTGTTTGCTTGAAGTTCCTCTGAGGTGAAAGGACATTGAGTGAATATATGGATTATATTGCGAGTAGCCAAGGTGAAGAATATTAGTGTGGGACTGGTTTTCTTTTTTTTTTTTGCTAGTAAATATTGCTGCAGCCTTAAGCAATGGTTATTGACTTAGCTTGTTTAAACGCGTTTTCTATGTTTTAGGAAGTTTGAACCTATTTTTGAAAATTGAAACCTATTTTTTTTTAAAGCTGGTAGCTTTTAGTGTAGGTACTAATATATATTTTAAGTAACGATTTGTGTAAGAATAATTTGAACTCTAATGTACCAGGATGTGTGTTTAGAGAGTGTCCTCATATAATGCTTGATCTTAACTNCCGTTGAGCTGCATAATATGGTTATTTTTGGAAGGAACTCTAACATCACACCTCCCTTTTTGTGTAAGAATAGTATGAATTTTAAATGTGCTGGGATGTTCATTACCTAGGATGCTGGTAGTTTTTAGCTACCGTTCTGCTTCGGAGAGCTCAAAAGTTTGTATATTTTTAGAAGAACATTCAGACAACCCTTTGTATGTAAGAATAGCGTGATTCATAAAAACACTAAGATGTCCGTTTATAGCCTGAACTACTGTGATTGCAATGACTTTAACAACAGTTACATCCTGCATCAAAATACATCGAATGACAGCAAAACGAATTGTCTAAGGCGCATACAACTCCTTGCCTCTCAATACTATAAAGGGATGGTTTTCCCCTAATAAATTGAGAACCCCTTATGTGATTGGAATGATTTTAGCAAAAGCACAACCCCCGCATCAAAATACATCGAATGACACCAAAACCAAGTTCCTACTTCGAGCCCTATGCTTTATCTCGATTTCCGGTTTGCAGATTTTAATGTTTTTGGTATACATGTCTTCTACATATCAATCATAGCTAGTATACAAAATTTGGTTTAAAAATATTTAACTACAGCGGAATTATTCATGCTTAAAGTTTTCCGTTTAGCATGGGACAGTGAACTCAAACCTTATATACTGGTCCGAGCGGCCAGTATGATAACTACAGCAACACCTGAATGCCATCTACCATTGAAACTGGGTACTAGTTATTTAAGTCGTTTGTTTATATATACAACAACAGCAAAAAACAAACAAAAANTACTTCTCTTAGTTGAAACTAATAGTTATTTTTATAGTTAGGTGCGTTTCATAGAATTAATCGTAAATAGGCTTTTAAGCACGTGTGCTGATTTCGTTGTANTTCTATTTCGAAAACAGAACCATAATTAATATCGATATTCGGAAAGTCTACACCAAACGCAAATAAATTACTAGCGTCACGGAAAGAAAAGTTAAAAGTTAAGATCGTATTTACTAGCGTCAGTAACCAGTAGCAACTAGAAGCGTGCAGGGGGTTTTCTGTGAACGCCATTATGAACGATCCTATACTTGAACTTTCGCATTCCAGCGCGTGCAGGGCGTGCGATGTTTATGTGTTAGGCTTAGTGCTCACATTAGGTCCACTAAGAGTGGGGGCTGTTACAACAGAGCTGGCATAAAATAAATTGCCATCGAATCTGTGTATTTTAAAAATCCATGTCTGATTACATATGACTGTAGATGTCTGATCGTAAAATCTATATTTGACCTCGTGTCCTTTCATGTCAAAAGTAAAACTGGCTATGGTACACACTTTGGAGCAACGTAAAAGTACTCTCCACCGAATCCGATTTTTTTGTACATATGCCTCATTAGAGATTGAGATCTGAACAAAAGGTTGAAGTTCGGACCTCATAACGGTTCTAAAGTGTAGAGGAAACATCTTTAAAGAATACTGTTCTGTGATATAAAATTCCTTTGACATGAAAGAAATCTTCGCAAGCTGTGCAATGTGTTTTTCTTAAACTGAGCCTGACGTTTAATTCAAACAAGCAGAAAACAATTATCACAAGCTGTCATGTTAAGACATTGTAATTTCTGGTACCTTTCGAGCTCAACTCTTCCTCGCACACTGCACGGGTCTTAATATATGCGTTACTTCTAAGATAATCAAAGCGTAGTATTCACATGTAGCAGCTTAACTAGTCAGAAGTAAACAGTTAGGCTCCCCAAACGTACATGCAGTTTCTAACAAGGAACAGAGTGATGAGATTGAAAAGTTGTGCTATAAACCAACCAATCTTGCATAACAATCTAGTTTAGACTTTATTTTTTTACTTTAGCATGAGCTTTTCTGATGGAATACTTGGAAAATGGAAGTGTGAAAGTTAGTTTGGAGCTTTACAATAACATAAGTTTAGACTAGTAAAAAAAGCAATCAGCTCAGTAGTTCAGGCTATAAACGGGTATCTTAGCATTTTTATTAAAGTTCACGCTATTGTTATACACAAGAGGGACGTCTGCATGTCAGAGTTCATTAAAAAATGTACAGATGTTTTCGATTCCCGTAGCTCCACGTAAGGAGTAGTTTAAATAACTTAACAACCTCACATTTCCTGTAATCTGCATTTACCAAATCATTCGGTATGCCAGACACCTAGAACACATATTCATAATGACAACACCAGGAATAGGGANGGAATGCCACACACAACACATAAAACNAGCCTGTTTGATAAAACTCCTAAGTAAGCAGGTGTACTTTGTTTAATAAACTACCGCTACCACTGAAGAACATCANAGATCAGGGGAAATGCAAGCGAAAGATGAGAAAGCTATAAATGGAAACAATACCTTACAAGAAATAGAGGTCCCACAAAGGGACAATAACTACCTTATCTGCAGTGCTCTAAAGCAGAGGTATACGTAGGTAATACACTATGGCATACCTTGTTTAATATTCCAATACTGAAAACAGTCATTTAGGACGAATATAATTTATATAACCGGTTGTGTGAGTACAGTATTGCTCTGTTTGTTAGTATTAGCTAACACTATTTTTGTACTGTACATTAATACTTGTTTAAAATATATACTAGACACATATATTGTACTTTATTATGACGTCATCAATACAAATGTAAATTTGTCAATGATGAAATTAACGNTAGTTAAAAACAAGCAGCATACAAAAGGACATCCCAGTGTTTTCAAAGTTCAAACTATTCTTCCATAAAACACATCTTAATATCTACACTAAAAAATAGGTTACGACGTTCTAAAAATAGGATAAACTGCGTAAAATATAGAAAACGCGNTAGAACAAGCTTGGTTAATAACGGTTGCATATTTACCAGCAAAAGAAAAACCCAGCCTCACAGTCATATTCTTTAGGTGAAAATGGAAGAGAGGCAGTAAATTGTAAATCGCAGTATGAACAAACAACTAAGCCCCAAAGGAGTTTTTAATAATGTAGCCAAGAATTGAACTAAAATTAACATTATATTCATACAGGAAAGCACACCAAATTTACGACAAAGTTAACTAACACATTACTGAAAGATGGCAATTATGTATCTTTCATTTTCAATACTATATAGAAATGTGAGTGTGGGTAAACGTTGCCAACACACATAGATTATTTATTAAAGATAGTTTTTAAAGAGACGTATCGATTATAATGATAAATTGTTATCGTATTCAATAACACAATCGACATGAGCACATGNAATTAAGCATACATCTATTAAAACCAATGTTTTTATTACTGAATTTTCTAGAAAAATTGATTGCGAAACAAATACATATTGCTCCAGGAAAAATAACATCCACAGAAAAATACCTAAAATTATCACTCGCTGCAGCAAAACACTCAAACATACAAATCAAATAATTCACGTCAACATTATTTCTGTTGGACAGACACATAGNAGTACTAAAAAATATTGATTATGGACACGAATTAAATATAATGTGCAATCAGGACTAATTTCAAAATAAAACCTGTAATATAAATGCACCCACAAAACTACAATCATCATACTTACAAAAATATTATTCCCTTCAAAAAATACGACATCCAATACACAAAATTAATCTAGATTAGTGGCCGCTCAAGGTGTTTTTTGTTGTGTTTGTTTTTTTAGCATTATTTCCCATTTTTGGGGGGTCTGCTGTCGGGCAAGGAATCTCTCTGAATTTGTGATCCTTAGCCCCTCGGAGATTGCGACGAAATTGTGAGGGTTCTGTAGAACTCGGCCTGTCGCTACAGCCTGTCAGTTCCTTGGGGCACTGGTGAAGGTGTTTGGCACCAGTGGGGATCGAACCCAGGTCTCCCGCTCCGTAAACTTATGCTCTTACAACTGAGCCACGGAGCCCCCTTAGTGGCCGCTCAAGTAATATCCCAAAATAAATTTCACTCAGAAATACACTAAAAGTTATTAACACCTACTTAGTGGTACAGAATTAGGTGCTTTAAAGAGAGGCACAAGTTTATCATCATTTGTTAGAGCTTACAATTTATTTNAGGTAGTAACTACCATTTTCAAAACTGTTAAGAAAAGCGACTNGGAAGTAGGTACGGGTAATTATTGGGCAATCAATTTAATAAAATTAGTTATTCATCATTGCAAATACAACATTACACGTAACATTCCTGATTTTAACATTCTTCTGCAGAGAACATTTTAAGCGACCATAATCAGTATTCTCGGTCTTATAAGCTCAAGCTATAACCATTTTGCTCAAGACAGTTAATTTATTTTCAGAAGTCACGCATGCGCATAAACCAAATTTCGTCTTATTACGCTGTTGTCATGTCATTTTGGAAATAAACGTTACAATACATACTCTTTGACTATTACATTCTTGTAGTTGTCTTAAGTCAATGACGGTGTTCTTAGAAAAATGTTTTGAGCAACACACTTGAGAATACTCTTAGCTCAGCGTAAAATGACAGGTTTAAGATATACTGTTACTTGAAATCTAAAGTTTTTTCTAGCAACCCAGGCCAGATCTAGTAGAGGAAAATTTGGCTTCATCATGGCGGTTCTCTTTGTCCACTTCACGGTTTTCATTGGCGAAGGATAAAGGTCTNGCAGATATGAATTAGATTTTATGCTGCGAGCAGTGAAGTTTTAGTTTGTAATTAAGTTTGTTGCTGGGTTTTATTTTTGATACTCTTTAGTCGTAGCAGGTCAACGCAACTACTTGGAAATCTCGAGAGTATNTTTCTTCGCTTTCAAGCTTTGGTCTTAGGAAAAATCGTGTTAGTGATTTTTAAAATTAACTTTTGTTCGGATCATGGCTCGAGTTTACGTTTTGGCAGAACTCTTTCAGGGATTGTAACGCCCATTCAGCAGTATGGGGGTTTCAACGAGGTTTCACGATAGCTTGAGGTATCTTTTACTTATAGACGAGACCTATTGGGCAATTTGGGACCTCTGGGGTGCCCATGCTTTGAGTCATTATTTGAAATTCGTTCAGTTTTGAAATTTATCGTGGAGATAAGGGTAAAGAGAGTTTTTTATATCCCCGAAAACTTGGGATGTATTTGGTTTTGCGAATCTCTTTCCATTGCTATAGGTTTTAGCCAGAAATATGTTCAAAATTCAGGGATATAAAAGACCCTCCAAGATTTTGATTCTTATATACTTAGAAAAGTATTGGAAACGACAAAATCCTGATCATTCAAAGCCCAGAAATAATTATCTCCAGTTCTGCTATGAAAAAGGTATCGCCACTATCTCGAGAAAACTAACGTTAGCATATTGACAAGCGTTTGATGTAACTCAAGTGGATCCTCCTCTCCCCCAGGGTGTTTGGAGTGTACGGCGACAAATTCAGAAACTTCTTGTAAATTCTTATTCTTTATTCGTTAACTCTCACACTTGACAAGTATTGTGTTCTTACCCATATTGTTGTACAGATGTTTCGTAACCCAACAAATGGAAATATTTATGTTTACCAGTGAAGTTCACAAAATGAAACTACCATTTGTTTAGAAACCATGAACTCCCGAATTCCATTGTCCGGCCCGATTTTATTGAGTTTGTCTTCGCTAAATCTGTCAATGTTAAATATTAACACATTTTGTTTAGGAATGTTTTCTTTTCGCAGCTGTAATAAATATGACTCTTTGAAAAATGGCTTCAATATTCATGGCTATACTTATCACTGAAGAGTCTTTTTGGTCCNAAGCCTGAATACGGATCTAAAAGACAAATATTTTAAATTTTCATTCACTGTAATTATTAGGTGGCAAATTAAGCGTTTGATAATCAGAAAATCGGCATGAGTTAACGTACGAAAAACTCGTTATGAGAGATATTTAATTTTTTAACTTGCGCAGAGGACAATGGTTAGATTAATATGGCGCAACTTTCTCTAACATCAGATAAAACTGGTGGGTTTAAATATGGGTCTACGAGAAAAACAGTGTAACGTATTAATCTGTCATCTATTTAGTCATATTTTTAAACAAAACTTATATAGGAAAAAATATCTGTTACTTTACTCTAGAACATGGTATTTCCAGTAATAATTTCTCTTGTTTGAAAACACTCAAGTTCTGATTTTTATTATACAAAGAGTTACATTTGTTATTTGGGCCTGTACATTTCCTTCCAATAATATCGCAGCAATGTGAAGAACATTTACTATTGATCCGTCCAATATATCACATTAATAATTTTTTTCTTCACAGGTTGTTTAAGGCTTTATTTTCTCATAAGAACACAGACGGTTTGTTGGGAATAATGTAACAGTTTTATTTTACTTTGTTCGCCAAAAAGAACAACAAGAACAACAAAAATCACTACTTTCGTCACGGTCTTAGATTTCTCATTTATAAAGCCAATCAAATGAGAACTGAAGAAGCTTAACAAGTTCACCCAGAATGTTTATAACTTCATTATATATATA